>CAUYSK010061910.1:0-16676 GCA_963575035.1 Avahi laniger | reverse complement strand
GCCCGGCTAATTTTTTCTATATATATTTTTAGCTGTCCAATTAATTTCTTTCTATTTTTGGTAGAGATGGGGTCTCGCTTTTGCTCAGGCTGGTCTCGAACTCCTGAGCTCAGAACGATCCGCCCACCTCGGCCTCCCAGAGTGCTAGGATTACAGGCGTGAGCCACCGCTCCCGGCCAGAAAATAAATACTTAATAATCCATACCATTCGATAGGTGCATTTGTTTGCATGCTCATATTACCATAGTCAAAACCAAAATCAACACCTTTCCCTGAAAACCATTATTCTCAATTATTGATTTTCTATTAAAGGCACTTATAACCAATCTAGGCCGTGTCCACATGCCCAGCTACACCCTCCTGAATTTGAATAGTGATTCTTATGGGTATTTAGGGTCTGGGAGATGTATCAAGAATGTTTTGGAAGGATCACATGAAAAGAATATTATCAAACCCACTTAAAGTAATGGAGAGGTCAATTTCGAGGTAGGAAGAGAGAGAACAAATGAATTCATACTGGACATCTTATTGTAAAGGCTGATCTATAGAAAAGTGGAATACTAAGGAGGTGCTTAGGAAGACTGGAAGATCTGATTCTATTGCATGGTTAACAGAGAATACTTACAAAAACACCTGTCAAGGAGAAATAAATATGACTAGATTTAAAAGGTTCAAGAAGAAAGGTCCTGTTGTCTTGTATGCAAAAGAAAAAGAAGAAACAACAAAACACAATCTTATAAAAGCTTAAGCCACTAAATTAAAAAAAGAGAAGACCTTTGTGACTACACTTGTTACAACTGCCATTGATAACCAGTGCTTTGTAGCCAACTATAATGATATTAATAAATTTTTCAATCCTATACTGCAATTTCTGAATATAGTAAGAAAAGAGATGAAGCTGATTGGTATACAATCAATCGACCCTGCTTGCTCTGGTTTAGAAGACGTGTGTGCATTTAAAAATAATTTTGTACAGTAATCACAGAAGTCATCAGAGAACACAATAGTATTCCACTATGTGACATGAGAAATGGAATCTGTTTAAGGTTTAAATTAGACATCATGCATGATTTGTAGGTATAAGTGGTTGTCCTGAGAATTTTGTGAAAAATTAGCAACAAAAAGCAAGCATAAGACCCAAGAAGATAAATATCTGAAATGGTCATAATAAAAACATATGTTTAGCTACATCATACATATAGTGGAGCTAGTATAAAAATGTAAAGTAACCATTTGTTCCTGATCATCTGGGTTACATTCATAGTATATACTTAGTGCATCCATGATCGTCTTTGTTGATTACTATTATCACAGTAGGTTTCTGAGATTTACTCTTAAATAAACAAATGATGTGAAAAATCTCCAGGAAATAAGCTGTTCTTATAGCCTTCTAAAATTAGATTTCCAAACACTTTCAACCAAATAATCCTGACAATGCCTTAAGAAATTATTCTTTTACTTGACAGCAGGGTAGTTGTCACTCAGTTGTCTTCCTTCAGACTTAGATGAGGCCTTCTCTGGTTCTCTGTTCGTTCCACTTACCTTACAGTGATACAGTCACTAAATTCATTAACTGAATCATTTTCTCATTATAATATTTACTGAAGGACTAATACATGTCAGAAACTATGTTTTATACTGGGAATTCAGTGATGATAACTAGAAAACCCATGCTCATATGTCCTTCATACTGGTGTGGAGAAGTGTAATAAATGTCAGTTACATTGGTTTCCACAAACGTAGTCCTATGATATGATGGTGGCGAGAGAAACATTAGGGGCTATGCTTAAAAATACAGATCCCTGGATATCGTGCACAGAGATTTCATTTCAGTAAGTTTGAAATGGAATCTATCAATTTATAGTTAAGTACAAACAAACAAATAAAACAAACTTAAAACCTTTCCAAGTGTGTTTTCTGGTACACAGCCAGGCTTGAGAACCATTGATCTACTGTACAATGAAAACTGATTTTGTAGGAGAAAGCAATAAAGCTGTCTTAATTTTGTTCCATCAGAGAGGCTGAGGGCCAGCACAGTTCATGTGGGATCTGTGGTTGGGAATAGGATTAGGGGAGTGAATGAACAGAGCATATCTGACTGGAAGTGGTGGCTTCATGAATTCAGAATGGCAGAAAATTTGAAAGTCACACAGGTCAAAATTAGTAAATTGAAGTGTGTTTAAAAAAAATAAAATAATTCCAGAAGGACCTGAGCTGGAAGTTGATATCTGAGAGGGAAGGAAGATATGAATAAGAGGCAAAAGGCTGGGAGAGGTAAGATGACAGGAGAAGAATAGAAGAGATTTCCAAAAATTAGGAACTTGAATTTTGTGTACCTGGCAATGTATTGTCTGGTTAGCTATCTTTGCTCAAAGTGCAGTAAAAGTGTAAATCTTTGTGTGGTCAGATCAAAGGCTAGGCACCTTTTATTCCTAACATAGTGTATTTTACACTTTTCAAAGCTTTCTCAGATGTAATTATTTGCAACATACAGTTCAAAACACAGCACACAACTATTGAATAGACATGTTCAGACTGGAATCCATGATTATCCACTTGTAAGACAGTGCTGGCCTCAGTGACATGGTTTAGTATCTTTTTCTTTGTTGACTTTGGTCACCATTGTGTAAATGGATCACATTTATTGAGCAGTTACTAGGTCCCAGACCTTTGTACTCAGTGCTTCCCACGCAATATTTTATGTAATTCCCACAATAGCTTTAGGCAGTAAGTAGTTACTATCTTTGTTGTACAGATGAGCAAACAGGTCAGGTGTTAAGTGGTAAGTTGTAGGGGTAAGACTCAGTCCTAGTATTGTTTGGCTCCAGAGTTTATCCTCTGGAGATAAAGCTATTCTACTTTCTAGTACATAGAAAACAAAAATGTTTTCCTTACTCTTATAATTCTAAACTCCTCAGTCTCACTTTCCTGCCTGGAAATAATGTGTTTAATGATAAAGGTAATTCTAAAGCTCTGAAATAATATCCTTGGTTATGCATTATCTTGAAATAAGAAAAGATTAATGATTTTGACTTTAAAGTTACTTAATGAACCATTCATATACATATAAGGAATTATATTTTCAATTCTTAAATTTCATTTTAGCAAGATATATGACACTGGAAGAATGTCCTTTCCTATAAATAAGTCTCTCCCTGCATATTTATAACTCACTAATCTTTACTATTTTGCAAAGTTTTCCCATTTTGAAAATGATACTTTTCAAAGTTCTTTCCTTTATTTCATGTAACAATGCAAAATCTCTTTGAGTTGGGGAGATTAACTATATTTTCATTTTACATATACAGGAAACCCAAATCTCAGACAAGTAAAGTTAAATAAATTAGAAAAATGGTCAAATAAGGATCATATCAGTTAGCAGCAGAACTGCAGTTAAAATCAGGCATTTTGTCTCTTGACCCTAGGCTTCCTGTCAGGTGAAAGAGGCAAAAATAGAGATGTTGATAACAATATTGATGATGATTAAAGACAATTTAAATGATCAAATACCAGATATTAATCATTTCTGAAATTTAATATCATAATTATTTATATTGGTCTTCTAAAATTTAACAAATAAAGTTAAGTGGCTTTGATTATATAATTTTTGTCAATACAGTAGTGTTTACTTATTATTATGAATATTTATTTATTCATCCAGTTTTCACGCTGTGTATTTTTAAATCAATGATTAAACTAACGTTGGTTTATTTCTTCTTTGATATTATTTTGATGATGATACTGATACATAACAACTATAGACTGATGATATGGCAGATGGGAGCACTTTGTTGTCACAGAAGATTTATAATTGAGTGTACTTTTTTAGCACAGTAGCATTTGTATCTTTAAATTCTTTAGTGAGTGAATTTTGAACTGTAGACACAGGAATATTATAACTGTGTTGATGCAATCACAATATGGTACCATTTTGTTATTGTAAAATAAAACTAGGTTAATATTAAAGCCTAGAAGTAAGCATATTCATTCTTATTTGAATTTAGTTTTTATTGAAATACTCTAAGACATAAGTGGATCCATTCATATAAAATACAAAAATGTTTTATTTAAAATGATAAATAGTGAAATGATTAGTGAAATAGTAACATTTTATTTTAGTATTTCTAAATTTAGAATATGTGACATTTCAGTAAGAGAGAGAAATGTTTAACCTTTAAATTCTTCACATATGTGGTATACATTTAGTAACTTGTCCACATCTCTCAATCATACACAGGCTTTAATTCATTTAATCATTGAATTTTATAAAATTTCTTCCCCACTAACAGATATATCAGAAGCCACAGCAATTGGTAAGCTAATACAAAAATGCCTGATAAAAATAATGTGTTCATAATTAAAATAGAAATTACTGACATGCTGATGAGATTGATGACTATCCATTCTGTGATGATATAATGTATTATTAACCAAATAAGGACTTCAAATTCAAAATGACATCTAACCATATGCATTTCTACATTCTCTTTATAAATTAATAAGAAATAAATTTTTTAAATGAGAAAAACCCACACCCAAAAAACAGAATGGGAAGGAAATCACAAAAACATGATTTTAGGAAATGTCTGGAGTATGATTCTATAGAGTGAGTGTTTGTGCTCCCTACCCACCAAATTCATATGCTGAAATCTAATCTCCAATCTAATCTCCAGTATGATGGTATTAGGATGCGGGGCCTTTGGGAGGTGATTAGGTCATGAGAATGGAGCCCTAATGAATACAATTTGTGCTTTTAAGGAAGGGATACCAGGAGTTTCTTTGCCAATTTCCACCACATGAGGAAGCAAAAAGACTGCCATCTATGACCCAGGAAGTGAGTCTTCATTAGGCACCAGATCTGATAGTACTTTGATCTTGGACTTCTCAATCACTGGAACCGTGAAAATAAATTTCTATTGTGTATAAGCCATCCAGTCTATGTGGTATTTTGTTACAGTGTCCTGAGTAGACTAACACAGATGAAGGACTGGTGACACAAGGCAGGGATAGCCATAGAATAGAAAACATTGTTGAGGGACCTACATTCAATGAGATAATCTGTCTGCTACGCACAATTTCTGGTGACAGTGGGATGTAGAAATGCCAGGTAAGAGGAATAGAAGTTGTGACATCTGTGCCTGACAACTAGGGTAATAAAAGTATGAGAAATAGACACACTCAGTGTCCATAAAACATTCATTGATTTTCTCTATTGGTTTTCTGTTCTGTGTTTCATTAATTTCTCCTCTAATCTTTCTCATTTTCTTTCTTATGTTTTCTTTAGGCTTATCTTGATCTTTTCTTTCAGTATCTTAATGTGGAAGGTTAGGATATTGATTTGAAATCCTATTTTAATGTAATCATTTGCAGCTACAGATTTCCCTCTAAGCACTATTTTAGCTATAGTCCATCAGTTTCAATATGTCTCTTCATTTTTATTCATCTCAAACAATTTCTCGTTTCTTTTGTTATTTCTTTTTTGATCCATGGACTATTTAGTAGTGTGCTGTTTAATTTACACATACATGTGAGTGTCTCAAATTTCTATTTGTCAGTGAATTCTAATTCATTCCACCTTAGTCAGAGAATATATATTTCCATCTATTTAAATTCATTAAGATTTGTTTTATTGAATAGTGTATGGTCTATCCTGGAGAAGGTTCCATGTGTACTTAAGAAGAATGTACATTCTAATGTTGTTAATTGGAATGTTCAATAGATATCTGTCAACTATGGTTGGTTTATGATATTGTTAAAATCTTCTATTTCCTTACTGATTTTTTCCTAGTTGTTCTATCCATTCATGAAAGTGGGATATTGAAGTCTTCAATTATTATTGTTGAATTATATATTTTTCCTTCATTTCTGTTAGCATTTTGTTGTTCTGTTGTTAGATATATAAATATTTAAAATTGTTATATCTTTCTGATAGGTTGACTCTTTTGTCATTATAAAAATGTCACTCTTTATTTCCAGTAACAGTTTTGTTTTTTTGTCTTCTATTGGTAGAGCCATTTCTGCTTTGCATGTTTGCATGATACACGTTTTTAATCCTTTTACATTCAATCTACTTATATATTTTAATGTAAAGTTCATATACTATAGATAATATATAATTATATCTCATGATTTCTTTTATGCAGTTGGATAGTGTCTCACTTTCGATTGTATTTTTAATCCATTCACATATAGTGTAATTATTGATAGGGTTGAAATTATGTCTGCAGCTATACTTTTGGTTTTCAGTAGGTCTTATGTCTTTTTTTTATTTCAAGATAGTATGTCTTTTTTATTCCTCTCTTCTTCCTTTGTTTCTTTCCTTTGTATTAAGTGAATATTTTTTGATGCAGCATTTTAATTTTTTAATGATTCATTTTACTTTTATAGTTATTTCTGTATTGGTTGCTCTAGAGCTTACAATCAATATTTAATTATCAGAATCAGCTTTTTATATTGACTAAATTTTAATGAGATATAAAAATGATTCTCCTGTATATCTGTATTCCCTTTCTCCCTCTTTGTAATATTACGGTTATACACACTGCATCTACAAAAGTTGCAAGCCCAGTCTTACATGGTTATTGTTATTATTATATAATTTTATGTCAGTTAAAGATTTTGAAAGAAAAAAGAGCAAGTATTATACATAGTACTTACTATTATAACTTTCTTATTTATCATTTCTATATCTCTTCATTTTCCCTGTGGATTTGGATTATCAAATTTACATCCTTAGCCCAGTACAACATTCTTAGTCCAATACAGCTGTGTTCCTACTACCTCCTTTCTGTTGTATTGACAAATATATTATGTCTCTCTCTGCTAAGGCCCAAGAGTACATCATACAGATATTGTTTTGTGTTGATAACTTTTTAGTCACTTAAGAGAAGAAAGGGGGTAGAAATGTGCATTTATACTGCCTTTCATAACTACATAATTACCTTTGTTGTTGCCCTTTTATTTTCCATATGAATTTGATTTACTGTCTGGGGTCACTTAATTTCCACTTGAAGAATTGTCTTCAGTATGTTATTTAAGACATTTCAACTGACAACAAATCATTTAAATTTTTGTTCAACAGAGAATGTCTTTATTTTGCCTTTGGTTTTGAAAGATGGATTTACTAAATGAAGGATTTTCAGTTGACAACTTTTTTTTTTGTCAGATTGATTATGGCAACTCACTGCCTTTTGTTACCCATTATTTCTAATAAGAAATCAGCTATTAAAATTGATTGTTTTTGCCCTTTATCAAGTTAGTAAATTTTATCTTGCTACTTTAAAGATTTTTTTTCTTTTTCTTTTGTTTTTAAAAGTTTGGCTATGATGTGTCTAATCTTCATATTTATCCTATTTGAAGTTCTTTAAACTTTGGTGATATGCAGATTATTGTTTGGAGTCACATTTGGAAAGATTTTGGCCATTATTTCTTCAAATATTTTCTTGGAATATTTTTCTCCTTGTCTTTGAATCTCCTGTTATGGATTCTCCAGAGAAAAAGATGCTGCTGGAAATTCTAAAATCTTAGAGTAGGATGGTAGGCTGGAAACTCGGGCAAGAGCTGTTGCTGCTATTGTGAAGCAGAATTTCTTTTTCTAAAGTAACTTCAGTTTCCTAAGGTCTATCAACTGATTGAATAATGTCCACCCAATAATCTCCTTTATTTAAGGTCAACTGATTGTAGATGTTAACCAAATTTACAAAATACCTTGACAGCAGCACTTAGATTTGTGTTTGAATTAATAACGTAGTATTATAGCCTAGCCAAATTGACTCACAAAACTTACCATTACAATGTATATTCATGTGTTTAAAGGTGTCCTACATTTCTCTGAGTCTCTATTTGTTTTTCTTCATTTTTTCCCTCTTTGTTGTTCAGATTACACATTCTTTATTGATCTATCTTCAAGTTCACTGATTATTTCCTCTGCCAGTTCAAACCAACTGTTGAGCCCTTCTCATACATTTCTTATTGCAGTTATTGTATTTTTCAACTACAGAATTTCCGTTTGTTTCATTTTTATAATTTCTATCTTTGTATTAATGTTTTCAGTTTAGTGCGACTTTGTCATCATACTTTCTATTACATCTATAATTAAAGTTTTCATTAGTTCTCTGAACATATTTATAATGGCTACTCGAAAGTCTTTTTCTATTTAATCTGACATCTGATTGTTCTGGAAGGCCTTTCTGTTTCTGTTTTCCTGGTTTGATTTTGTTTTCATCCAGTATATGAATCGTGCTTTTCTGTTTCTTTGCATATCTTGTAATATTTGCTGAAAACTGAGCATTCTAGATAACATATTGTAAAAAATGAGGACACTGGTCCCTTCTCTCTTGGGCTTGTTTTTGTTATTAGCTTTTTAAATTTGTTTAGTGACTGGATGAATTTTTTTTATTTTAGAATATTATGGGGGTAAAAATGTTTTGGTTAAAGTCCATTTTCCCCCAGTAATGGGAGGTCTCTGAAATTGCTCTTCAGTTACAAAGCCCTAGGTATGCCTATGTTGTCCATGGAATGACAGTGGTATAGGCAGGGCTCTTTTCAACTATCTCTTTCCTTAATCACCACCAGCTTTTAAGCTCTACCAATCACCAATTTATTGTCCTATTATTTTCAACAATGTCCTTGGGCATAAATTATTCCACAGATTGATTCGATCAAAGCTGGGCTCCTTTAAAAGGATAGTTTTCAAGGTCAATCTCGTCCCAATTATCTTTTACCAAAGCATCCACTATTTTGGTTTTCGAGAACACCTCGGTCAGTGTGAGCTGCTGTAACAAATTACCATTGATCAGATGGCTTAAATAGAATTTTTTTTTTATTTCAGGATATTATGAGGGTACAAACATCATGATTACACGTTATGTCTTTGCCTCACCCAAGCGAGGGTCAGAGGCATGCCCTTCCCCCCTACAATGCTCCCTGTGTCCTTTAGTTGAGGATTTACCCCCCAATCCTCCTAATTCCTGGAAAGTATTACTGCCATGTGAGCACCCTAGTGTTGATCAGTTAGTACCAATTTGATGGCGAGTACAATGAAGCACATTCTTCCAATCTTGTGATACCTTACTTTGAAGAATGGGCTTAAGTTTAATCCAGGAAAGTATAAGAGGTGCCAGATCACTGTCATTTCTTATGATTGAGTAATATTCCATTGTATACATATACCAAATTTTAATAATCCACTCACGAATTGACAGGCAAATAAAAATTTATTTTATCATCATTTGGGAGGTTAGAAGCTCAAAATCAAAATGTTGGCAGTTTCTGATAAGGGCTACCTTTCTGGCTTGTAGATGACTGCCTTTTTGATGTGTTCTCAGATGACTGTCAGAGAGAGAAAGAGAGAGAGAGACCCTGTTGTGCTATCAAATACTAGATTTGATTTATTCTACATAACTATATTTCCACCCATTAACTATCTCCACTTTATTCTGCTCTCCCTGCTACCCTTCCTAGTGTCTGGTAACCAACATTCTACTCTTTATCTCCATGAGATCAATTTATTGTGGCACTCTTCACAATAGCCAAGATATGGAATCAACCTAAGTGTCCATCGATGGATGAAAGGATAAAGAAAATGTGGTACACATACAAGATGGAATGTTATTGAGCCAATAAAAAGAATGAACTCCTCCTGTCATTCACAACAACATCAACATGGATGGAACAAAGGACATTATGTTAAGTAAAATAATCCTAGTACAGAAAGACAAATTTAACATGTTTTCACTTATATGTGGGAGCTAAAAATTACTCATGGATTATTTTGATAAATTAAAACAATACATGAAGTTTGTGCAAGCAGGACAATTCATTACATTATAAAAAATGAAAATAATGTTAACTTGGATATATAATGTTAACTATATCAGATAGCAATTAAATCAATCATATAAATGTCATGTAAAACCTCAACATGAAACACTGGCTAGATGAGGAGGAAAATAGGTAAAGATGCTCTACTAGATGGATAACTACAGAACTTAAGAGTTGATGGAGAGATGCACACATACTTCGGCAATTCAATTAGATGACTTTGGTGAGAATTTTACTGTCCCTCATCCTATATTCCCTTGTCTTTCTTTTCTGTTCGAAACATTCCAAATCATCCATCAAGACTAAGCTCAAGCATCCCTATTGCCCACAATGCCATCCTGCTTTTGAATAATGAGTATGGTAGAGTGATGTGTTGAATAGAGTTTAAGTTCCAAAAAGCAGCCAAAGAGGCTAACATTATCAATAGCCAAAGTTAAACTTGACATTCACATGGGAAAGTGCTGTAATAGAAAACACTGCTATACTGACTCTCAGTAGATCCAACATAGCTACTTTTGTCTTTAAATTTGGAACAGATTGCTATTTATTTGGGTTAGCCACACAAAAAATAGTTGGCTTATGTTTTAAGGCCATTTTATATGATTAATACCTGTTCTGAAACATTGTAATCTCATTAAAAATGACTTTAGGAATAGATATTTCATATTCTATTCATGTACTACATTCATTAAATGGAGTGACAGGCACTACTTAAGTTGCTATTTTTTTCTTCTTGCCTTTTTCTTTTTATTTGCTGAATCTATATAATTTAATTAATGTAAAACAAGTCAATAAAGATGCAAACTTTCTGTCTTCCTTCATTTAGGCCTTCCACTGAAAACTGCACATACCTATCATTCGATATTGAAATGACACATAAAGTAATTTAGGTAGAACAGCATGATAGAGAATGATGGATTCATGAATGACAGAGGAGATAATAAAGGCATAGATGCAAGGATGAACTGATGAAAATATCTTGTAATATAATAATAAAATGTTAGATAGCTGTTCAGATACAGATAGGGAACTTTAGGGATAGAGATGTAAAGATGAATAGTTGGGATAATGAGTGGAGAGCTTGACAGGCTGTTGGAGTGAGAACAGATAATGAAGAAATTATGAGGATGAGAAAGAAACTGATGGAGTAATGGTGGAAAGGAGTAAGAAGCAGATGAGTATAAAAATACATGGCAGATATTCATATACTCACTTAATGAATATTTATTTGGTGACAATTAAGTTCTATTCACTGTCCTAAGCAATGGGGACACAGTTGTGAGCAAAGAAAGATGCATGTTTTCTGTTTTCATGGAGCTCAGAGTTAGCATGTTATTTGGGGGGATGTGAGATACTACAAATAAATTTGGTTTTTACATAGAAAGTCAGAAAGAGATGGGTATGAAAGTTTAGGAAATGTGCCAGTAAATCACTATAATGAGGAGATGACTGAATAAAGAGGAGAATATGATATGATATTATTATATAAATGAAAAACTAGAGGGATAAAGAGTTGATGGAGAGGGACATATGCAGATTAGTACAGCCAGGTCAACAAATAAATGCCAAGATGAAAAGATAAATAGTTGAAAAAGAGATAGAAACATGGTGGCAAAGATAAGCCTTTAATGTTAAATGAATTGATGCAAAGATCAGGAAATGAAGATGTTAATAGACTCATAATGAAATGATAATAATGAAAGATAAAAATCTGAAGAATTAAATGATAGTTCATTCAGAAGAAAGTTTCAGACTCGCACTCCATGTTTGTGTGGTTCACATATTATTATTATACATATCTTTAGTTTAGGGAAATAAGTACACACGAAGAAAGTGTCTACCCAGATGAAACAGAATTAATATTTTTAAACAGAAAAATATCAATGGAAACAAAGCCTTTAATTCGAGGAACAGTTTTGGCTGCACAAAATGATTGTAGATTTACATGCAATATATTTTAATCTATTTCAAATGCAGAATCTTACAGTAATTATCTAACAGGTCTATTGGCTTGTAAAATCTCCTTAAGCTTTCAAAGTCCCATAAACACGATGGCTGCTGCCTATTTTTAGCTATTAGTAATGGTTGTTTAGCAGCCTTGAAAACTCCTTTGTCGGAAACCACCATTACATTGTGCATGGAATTGGAAAAATACACCACCTGTAAACTCTCAACCATCTTGGAAGCCACTCAAATAGAGCTGACAAAGGAGAACTTTCACAAGACACCCAAAGAAATAAATCTGCCTTGACAAGGAAGGAGATAAGTGTAACATGAAACAAGTAGAGGTTTGGAAGTTCTTTCTCTACTGTTATTTTTTTTTTTATTATTTCAGAGTGTCACAGAAATACAAACTCTTTGGTTGCATAAATAGCCTTCACACCACCAGAGTCACAGTTGTAAGCATGCCTGTCCCAATTAGGTGTGAGTTTACCTATCCCCTCCTCCCCCACCTTCCCAAGACCTGATGAGCACATAAGCTTCCATGTGTGCACATAATCTTTTATTGAATAGTACCAATTAAATGGTGAGAACATGTGGTGTTTGTTTTCCCATTCTTGTGATATTTCACTTATAATAATGGAATCCAGCTCCATCCAGGATAATACAAGAGGAATTAGTTCATTATTTTTTATGGCTGAGTAGTACTCCATGGTATATGTATACCACATTTCATTAATTCACTCATGTATTGATGGACACTTGGGTCTTTCCACATCTTTGCAATTGTAAATTGTGCTGCCATAAACATTCGAGTGCAGATATCTATTTTACAGAATGTCTTTTTTTTCCTTTGGGTATATATCCAGCAGTACGATTGCTGGGTCAAATGGTAGTTCTACTACACCAAACTGAAGACTCAATACCTTTCACAATAGCACACACATACACATACACACACACACACAAACACACACACAAAATACCTAGGAATAAATTTAAGCAGGTAAAAGACCAACCTCTACAGGGAGAACTACAAAACACTGAGGAAGGAAATAGCAGAGTATAAAAAAGGATGGAAAACCATACCGTGCTCATGGATTGGTAGAATTAACACTGTTAAAATGTTTATACTACCCAAAGTGATCTACATATTCAATGCGATCCCTATCAAAATACCAATACCATTTTTTCACAGATCTAGAAAAAATAATTCTAAAAATAATTCTACACTTCATATGGAACAAGAAAAGACCCTGTATAGCCTAAGCAACCTTAGCAAAAGGAACAAATTGGGAGGCAGCAATTTACCAGATTTCAAGATATACTACAAGGCTATAGCAATCAAAAAAGCTTGGTACTGGCACAAGAACAGAGACATAGACCAATGGAACAGAACAGAGAACCCAAAAATACAACCATCCTTTTATAGCCATCTGATCTTTGACAAAGCAGACAAAAACATACACTGTGGAAAAGAATCCCTGTTCCACAAGTGGTTCTGGGAAAATTGCATAGCCACATGTAGAAGATGGCAACAGGATCCACACCTCTCACCACTCACAAAAATCAACTCATGACGGATAACACACCTAAACCTAAGGCATGAAACCATAAGAATTCTAGAAGAAAATGTTGGAAAAACACTTATAGACATTAGCTTAGGCAAAGAATTTATTAAAAAGAACCCAAATGCAATCTCAGCAATAATAATAATAATAAATAAATGTGACCTGATCAAATTAAAAAGCTTCTGCACAGGCAAGGAAACTATCATTAGAGTGAATAGATAACCTATAGAATAGGATAAAATATTTGTATACTATACATGTTACAATTAGCTGATCACTAGAATCTATATAGAACCCTGGAAAATCAGCAAGAAAAATATCAAAGAACCCCATTAGATGTGGACAAAGGATATGAATAGAAAATTTTCAAAAGAAGATAGACTAATTGCCAACATACATATGAAAAAATGCTCAACATCTCTAATCATCTGGGAAATGCAAATCCAAACCACAATGGTATATCATTTAACTTCAGTGAGAATGGCTTTTACCAAAAAGTCCCCAAACAACAAATGCTGGCATGGATATGGAGAGATAGGAACACTGATATGCTGCTGGTGGAACTGCAAACTAGTAAAACCTCTATGGGTAGTAGTAGGTAAGTTCTTTATTTTTGTTCAGACATCCTATACCTACCCAGTGATGGAAAACAAGGTTAAAATTTAGGTATAAATTAGGTGAGTGTCAACAAATTTTGAAGTAAACTGAAAAATAACTTGAGTTTGTAGGGTTGCTTGCTTTACCTACCTCATCTAACTTTTCATTCATTCATTCATTAAACATTTCATAAGAATATACTACTGTGAAAAACTTATCTGATGCAATTGTGACCAATTTCAATAAGTGAAAATATTGGCTGAAGCTGGGGATCACTTAAAAATTACATATACTTACTTTAGACAATTCACCTAAAATTAAATAATATATATGGACATTCATTCTTATCTTTCTTGGATTCATTTTTCTCTCTCATGGCCTTCTAATTGACTATGGGTTCTTTGATTTAAGTTTATTGTGGTCGTTATTACGTAAACCTCATGATAAAGCATCATCTTCAACATTAAGTTTCACTGTCTTGAAATGTAGCAGAAACTTGAGGACACATCTGAAGCAATTAAAGTACAGAATGCTTCTAGATTATTGTTTTATTTGTTCCAGTTTCTCACACCTAATTCTAAAACAACTTTTTTTATTAACAACTTGCTTCTATAAAGTCCTTCCCAATTGTTTAATTTAGGCTTCATATAAAGAAGAGCTCTCTTCTTAAATTAATATTTAATTAGTTTCTATAATATCCAATGAAATCAAATTATAACAACAATAAGTACATATCCATGCAGGTTTGGGAACAAACATAATGGCTGTTGGTGAGCATACAGCTCAACAGGTGGAAGCAGAGGTATACAAGAGAGTACAATTAGCTATGAGTTTCCAGTGTGCCTTAGAGCATCAGTATATTTTACAGAAGGAATGGAAAGCATCATTAATTGAGCAGGAGGTTAGGTAAGAGAATTTTGACATTCTACACCAGCCATTGTGCCTTGAGTGTATGAACTTATAAGCTTCTGTATTCAGGGAACTAACTAGATTAATATCAAATTTCAAAATTTCTTTCATTGTACTGACGAGGTGTGTTCTTGCTCTCTCTTTAACTCAGTCTGTGGCATATACCAGTAATTTCCCTTCTCAGGGCTCAATTTTGTCCATCTATGTAGTGAAATTCTAGAACAAATATCTCTAAGGTCCTTTGCTGCTTTCTGGTTCTAATAATTGGTTTTTGGAATTTTGGAGTTGGTATATATTTTTTGCTTAGGATATAGAAAAGGAATGATTAGAACATTGATTTTCACAACTTGATATTTCATATTAAGATTTAATAATGTTTTAAGAATTATATTCCAGTTACTTCCACATGACTGATGGTAGTTTAATTTAATGGTAGGACCATTGAACTAGGAGTCAAAAGGCTAGGATTTGAATTGTAGCTCTAACAATTTATAGCTTTTTGTTCCTGGGACAGGTTCATTGGCCTCTTGGGATTTCAGTTTCTCTTTTTTGAAATAGGATAACCATACTTGTATCAGTTATCTATTACTGTGTAACAAATAATTTACATCTTAAAAGCTCAAAACAACAAAAATTTGTTATTTCACAGTCTCTTTGGGTTGTGAATTCAGGAGCAACTTAGCTGAGTTGTTCTGGCTCAGAGTCTCTTATGAGCTTGCAAGTCAAGCTGTTGGCCAGGGCTGCAGTCATCTGAAGGCTACACTGGAGCTAAAGGACTCATTTCCAAGCCCTATTATGTGGCGTCAGCTCTTCACTGAATATTGGTCAGAGGGGGAGAGAGAGAGAGAGAGAGAGAGAGAGAGAGAGAGAGAGAGAGAACATCAAGAAAGAAGGCACAGGGGGGAGAAAAATGGCGGATTAGGGGAGACCTCCTGGCTCTTTGCTCCCACAGCGGGAGGTGAAGAACACGGACACCCACACGCGTGTGAGGCGCTCTTCCACAGGATCGGCTTTGCGAAACTGCTAAGAGGCAGCGAGCGACAAACAGCCCGGCTGATAAAGTAAGGAGAACTGTAGAAACACCCGGAGGGAGTGGGACAAAAGGAAGTGCAGCGCGGGTCAGCCGCGCCGGCGGCGGGCTGGCCCGGGCAGAGAGATCTGACTCACAGGAAGACGACTCTTCCTTCACCAAACCCCACTCCCACGCAGGCAGGGAAGTGCCAGAAGTCGAAGCAAAGCGGTAGCACAGACTGCCGAGTGGTGGGAGCCGAGACAGGAGCGGGTCCATTTTAAACGCCCGCGCCGGAGCGCGGCGCCGGGAAAGCATCGGAGGGGAGGGGCTGTTCGGAGCGGGCGCCCCGCAGATCGGACTCCGAGAGCCCACAGAGGAGAGTTTGGAGGCGGCTTCTCGCCACAGGAGACCGCCAGGACTAGATCGCGAGAGGGGAACTCCATAAAAGAGGCTCTTTCTGTGGAAACCACTGAAAGTTCGATGGGCGCTTGGAGGGACACAACACAGAATCGGCCCGCGGCGGCCCGCGCGGCCCGCGCCGCCTGGCACCTCGGCAGCCCGTGGCGGGTCCCGCAGCGGCTCTGAGAGCTTCAGTGCGGACTACCAGACGGTGGTCACAGCTGCAGCCGCTGCGGAAGAGCTGGTTGAGCCCCGCGAAGAGAACAGCGCGCGCACAGCAGCAGTTTTTTTTTTTTTTTTCTCTTTTTCCCTTTTTCCCCCGAATCTGCGGACAGTCTGTCCCAACGGCGGAATCAAGCCCCGCCTCTAGTAGGGCGGAAAAGAGGGTAAGAGCAACACTTCCGCCCAGTTTCCAGGCAGACTTC
>CAUYSK010061909.1:0-20607 GCA_963575035.1 Avahi laniger | reverse complement strand
TGCCTTAGGTTTAAGTCTGTTATCCACCTTGAGTTGATTTTTGTGAGAGGTGAGAGGTGGGGGTCTAGTTTCAATCTTCTGCAGGTAGCTATCCAGTTTTCCCAGCACCATTTATTGAAAAGAGATTCTTTTCCCCAGTGTGCTCGCCATCAAATTGGTACTAACTGATCAACACTAGGGTGATCACATGGCAGAAATACTCTCCAGGGACTAGGGGAATGGGGGGGGGCGAATCTACAACTAAAGGACACGGGGAGCACTAAAGGGAGGGAAGGGCATGCCTTTAACCTGCATTTGGGTGAGGCAAAGACATAAAGTGTAACTAGAATGTTTGTACCCTCACAATACCTTGGAATAATAAAAATAAATAAATAAATAAATAAAAATTAAAAAAAGAAATATATAACAGCAACAAAAAAAAGGCCCACATTTGAGTGCATCCTACAATTATTCTGCTTTACACTGAAACTGGGTGAAGAGAGGTGGACGCCTGGGGAAAGAGTGACCAAGTCTAACGCTAGTAACAATGATGGGCTGTTCTGCAATCCTAGCGATATGGCCAGTTTGGAATGACACCGATATTGTTGCTACAGGGCTTTGTAAGGATATTTTTTCCTTGACATTTTTGTCAGTCTTTTCACTTAAAAAAAAAAAAATTGAAAAGAATTTGACTATTGCTACCCGCAATAGATCACAAAAGGCCTCATCTTAGGAATCACTGTCAAAGAGCAAGGGGACTCTGGCTGGCACGCAGGCCCCTCACGGGCTGACGGAGTAGGCGTTTCCCTGGTGCGCGGCTCTGCGAGGAATGGGAGGAGCAGAAAAGCCTGTTGCTCTAGATAATTCCGCCATCACTCCCTGAACACCCACCGTTAGACACTCATGCCTTAAAGCCCCAGTGACTCTCCCTCCTCAGGAGCTCCATGGAAATGCGGGTGCCTCCAGGAGGGTGGAAAGGGGGAGAGTCGCTGCAGCTTCTGCTCTAGAGGGGCATTTCTGGGCAACCAGCTGTCGACAGGAGGAGAGGGTGGTGGGAGATGCAGGCTCTAGAGAGCACCTTGGCTGCCAGGCAAGGGAGAAAAGGAGCTGGAAGTGCACCACCAGGTTTTGAAGTCAGATTTTGTCTGCCTCAACTACATTGCCGAGGGCCAGTCCAGCTGGCCTAACTCCTCTCTGGCTTTGTGAGTGAGGCCTGACCTGTTAGCCTACTTTATGTCGCTTTTATGACTCCAGACAAAATTCTTGTTAGCCGCGTTCAAATGATCAGCTTTTGCCTAACATAGCTCTTTCCTTCCTTCCAAGTCTAAGTCAACCTGCCTGTGTATATTCAGGAAATATAACTTAATTTTGTGCTTACTAATCATAAGTCCCTAAGTGTGTGATGAGCTTCTGTGAGGACATTTAGAGCATCACTCTCAGTGTGAGACCTTGTTAGGTCTTTGAAACACTGACCAATTCAGAAGGACCACGCTGGGAAAATGCTCCATCATCCACCCCCTCTCTGGCAACAGCACATCAGTCGGGAATCCGTCCACAAACAGCTATTTTCCTTCCTCCCTGGGGATCACCGCCTTCTGTTATTATCATTGGCTATTATTGGTATTGCATGTCCAACTTCCTCACCAGACTCCGAGGACTCTGCAGTCACAGGCTGGACATCGTAATGTGTCCTCTCCCCTCATCCCCACCCACACCTCCTGGTTTTGTCCCAGTCTGTCCTCTTTTTCTTCTTTCCCTCCCCCCTGACTCAGGGCCACTAACCCCTTGCCCTTCTGTTTATCTCCCTTCTCCAGCTTGTGAAAATAAATAAATACACAGGAGAGAACAGTAAAGACATTACCCTGCTAGTAAATAAGCAGTTAACCTGGAAATTGCTGACATTTGGACTGCTTGATTAATGTAAGGACACAACTCATGCACTTCTCCTGCATGTGCCCTGGAAAAAATGTTGAAAGACGGTGCGAGGCTATGGGATTCAGAGTGTTTCACGGAAATGGAATGAAAAACAAAATGACACAAGCGGCCAAAGAAAAATGAGGAAGATATAGCTTGCCAAAAATGGACACTAAAAAAGCAGGCAAGCATCATGGTGACAAATTCAGGAGTTTAAATTGAACTGTCCTCAAATAATTCTGGGATTCTAAAGATTGGAATATATTTAGTCATTTCTTAGATTTGTCAATAAACCACACTTTTGGGCTATGCAATTTTGAAAGACAAAATGTTTGTAGGTGGCCATACCTACGGTTGTGACGTTGCTCCACAATATACTAATTTTGTGATCTTGGGTTTTTGAGCTCTCTGAACTTTATTTTCCTCATCAGAAAAGTCAAAATCAACTTCAAATAGTTGTTATGAAGAATGAAAGAAATGAGAATGCAGACATAGCACAGCGCCCAGCAGGTACCTAGTTAACATGAAGCAAAGGATCACTGTTTTGTGTACAACGTAATTGAATACTTACGGAGCCCTATATGTGCCAGGCACCCTCTTAGTCACTATATTCACATTGCTTCATTTAATATTCATATTACCCTGTGAGACAGAGATCATCGTTTGCACATTTTTTCAGATGAAATAGTTGAAATAAAGTTAAGTCACTCACCCAAGGTTACACAGATGGTAGGTAGGAGAATTGGGATTCCAGCCCAGGCAATGGGCTCAAGAATCCACACTCTTAACTACTATTCTTTAAATAGATATGATTGCAAAATCTTAGAAATGGAAGACACTTTAGAAATAATCCAGTAAAACCCATCGCTTACAGGTAAGGAACCTGGGCTTCAGAGACGGGGTCAGCGTCACCAGTGAGCGACAGTGAGGAGCCAGCTGTCCTGTCTCTGTGTGCCTGCAGCTTTGCTCTGCACTGAGAGCGCTTTCCTCACGCACCACAGACACTCATTGGGTTGTCCAGGCATTTTCAAGAGTGCAAACAAAAAAGTATTTGTTTTAAGAAAAGGTTTCTATGATTTAGATGGTTTATATAAACTAATAAAGTAAATTAAACCTGGCCTATAAGAATTTCATCTCATCTATAGCATTGGAATGAGTCCAGAAAGCAGAAGGGAATGGATAGAGAAGAGAGGAAGTGAACAGAACTAAAGCTAATTTTGATTATTCACCATGTCTCCAAACATGGGAAGGTGTGGCCATTGGATTTTCATCTTGTCTGTCACTTACTAGCACTTCATCTATATAAAGAAACAAAAGAGAGCGGACAGAAATAGCTACATTTTTGGATTCATTTTGCCGATGTGCAATTCAAGGGATGAGTGTTCAGCTCCCTTAGTTATTAATGGTCTCCAACTGGATGTGTCCTAACACTACCAGAGTCTCTTAAAAGAGTAGCCCAGAACTGTGCCTACCATGCAGTTTCTTCCCCACAACTATCCCGGGAGAGAGGCAGTAGAGATTCAATTAATTCCTTTTGTTGAAGAGGAAGGTGAGGCTCAGAGAAGGCAAACGGCATACATGCTAAGTCCCTGCATTGACATTTTGATGCCTACACTCTCTTTAAGGATAGTTTCACTGACCTCAACCTTTTTTCCTTTCTCTCAAGTGTAGCAGTGCATGGCCTGGAAACATACTGTACTTTGTATCTGCATCTGCCTCTGTATGGGTAGATGGAACTGTACATTGGAGTATAATTTCTATAGTGTTTGTCTCCATCCTATTGATAATAAGATGGAAAAATAATACAGATGACAGTCATGCCTCTTAAAAAGAGATTTCTGAAGTTATGGAGTTAGAATATGTACTGACTGTGGACCTTGTCCACCATACGGGCTCTCAATTGTCCATACGTATTCAGAGATTCAAAGGCAGACCCAGAGGCATGCAGTTAATTATGTAATGATAGTTCAACTATGCACCTGGCCAGAGGGAAGTTTTCAATTGCAACTTTGTTATGTAGGTATATACCACAAACTAGACTTAAACTTAATCCACCCTCAGACCAAGAAAGAAAGACATAGGTTTGAATAACATCAGTTCAGCAAACCAGACAAATTCTCATGATCGGAAGATCAAATTTCAGAATAGCCTCTCTCTTCCTCCAGGATTCTGAACAGTTTTTGACACAATGGTTGCTTAGATATAAGTAAACACTTGCTATCTGAGACAGCTAGTTAGCATTCAAGATTGTGTGAGGTCTTTAAAATAGTTTTGTATTGGTTTGACATGTTAATTATTTAAATCATTTTTATGATGTTTGCATTATTTAGTATATAGGCTAAGTTGCTTTAATAAGGACACTCCAAGATACTCAAAGCATTTTATTAATATTATGCTGACAGGTACTATGAGCCAGGAATTCGGATAAGGAAGTGAGGGAATGGCTTGCTTGTTTCAAGATGTCTGGGGCCTCGGCAGGAAAGGCTTGAAAGTCTGGAGGTGATTCAAATGGCTGGGGGCAGTGTGGAGTCTTTTCGACTGACAAGTCTATACCTGGACTGGGAGGGCTTGCAGGCTCAGCTCAGCTGGGGTGGACCAAGCACCTATACATGGCCTCTCCACAGGCTTAGACCGAGCACAGCAGGGTGGCTGAGTTCCCGTGGGGAGCATCCTCAGAGCATTTCGAGAGAACCAGGTGGAAGTCCCATGGCCTCTACTGGCCTAGCCATCAAAGTCACATAGCATCACTCTGTCATGTTCCATTGGTTAAAGAAGTCACCAAGCCTTCAAATCGAGGGGATATAGACTCTACATCTTGGTGCCATGATTTTAAAACTGTCGCAAGGTGCTTAACTAAATACACACTTCAAAGGTGAGCATTTGAGGGCTGGGAGGGGCTCTTCTGTCTCTAAATCACTACTTCTCTGATTGTCACCATTATTAAGGCAACAGAAAGAGGAGAGTGCACAGTAAGCATGTGTAAAGAGAAGGTGGGGAAAATGCCTAGTTCAGATTCTTTCATCTCGCATTAACTTGAACTTAGATGGCCTCACATCACTATAGAGGAGCCAGGGAGAATAGCATGTAGCTTTCATGGTGAGAAGGAACACGTGCCCAGATAGAATTTGAGGGATTCCATTACCAAAGTAGGAAGGAGAGAAGGTATACTGGGAGACAGAGAGCCTCCATCTGCCCCTCTGATTTCCCTCCTCCCCTAAATTAAACACACACCCTTCTTTCTATTAATACTGCACATTCTCCTTCTCTCCCTAAAAAAGACAACTCAAAATGTTACCCAATTTCTTCATGCATCACAAAGTCAGGATTTCTGGATAATAGTGTATTTTCTCATCAGGCCTAGCTATGGCTTCTCCTATTTGGCAAACTGCAAACAAAAATCATGCAAAATGTGTGGATGGTAGAGCCTCATTATTGACCCTGGAAAATTCAGCCCTGGCAATTTATTATGAAAGATAAATAAACTGCTTTTTCAAAGTCTACTATTGTATGTTTTTTTGCTTTACAGTGTATATCACAAAATCACCTGGATTCCCTATATTTATTTTAGTTTTATATTTAGAAATGACTTCTTAAACAAAACTATGTATTTTAGCAATTTAGAATTCAATGAAGTAGAGTCTATTTTGCTTATTCTTATTTATCTTGTTCAATGATCTCAACAGACGCTACAATATAGAGCACAAAGGGAAGAGCAGATGGCCTAGAAATAGGATCAAAGCAAATTTAGCTTTCATTCTTACTGTAATTGCCACTTCTTTTGCTTTGAGATGAGAAAAATCATTACAGTTAGTTTTTGGAAATTTCCCTACAGACTCAGTGAAACCCAAGAGTGTTCTGAGACAGGGATTAGAAGGAAATTCTCTCATCCTTGCCCACCCCTTGTCCCATCAATTAATGAGGTCACCTAAAAATCACATGTGGAATAAATAGGTGAGGACTATGTATTCAAAAATTAACTTCCTCAACTCCCACTCAACCCCTGACTCTCTAGGAAAAATTCAGACACTGGTGACAAGTGGCAAACTTATGTTTATTTTTTGGAAGTATTTAAAGATTTCTTGGTTCTTTCTTTCTAAAGTCCTCTTATGTTTATTCAGATTACTTGGGCAAGGGATAGTCCTGTTAACTGGAGTTTGGTAAAATAAAACAAATTGTTTTCATTTCAATAATTGTCATTGAAAAACATTTAGAAATTTATTAGTAAATCAGGGTTTCCATATGAAACCTAATTCCAGTAACCCTTGCTCCAAACCTACCCAGAGCAGTGGGTGGGCCTGTCTGGAGTCTGGTTACATAAAACAAAGCACCAAGGTGCCCCACAAGAGTGACTTATCCTAAAGGGCAAAAGACCATCAAGGAGTATAGGCCAGAATCTGAAGATAAGGGTATTTCTGAATACAGTTCTCAGATAGCTTTTTAGAATAGTTTCCATGAACCCATGTGAGTCCATAGCAAGGGAGTTGTCATAAAAATATAAAAAAAAAAAAAAAAGATCTGGAAAACGTGATGCAGATGTTTGGGTTTCAAATGTAAGATGATGCCAGCAGCACAGACATCAGCACCCTTCACACTGAGCACCTGCAGCTGCTGCCTGGACATCAGAGGACATTCAGTAAGGGCCACCTTATGAGTTTTAGAGGCTCTGAGACTGAAAAGGTTAGGAATATTTTCCCATGTGGAAATTCAAAATTAATAATTCCAAATTGCTAAATCAGTGTAAGAAAATATATTGTTTTCCATCATTTCACCTTGAGTCAGAATCAGTCCTTGTGTGTTAGATGCATTTCCTGCAGACAGCAGATACTTGGCTTCTGTTTGTTTTTTTTTAAATCCATTCAGCCAGCCCATGTCTCTTCAGTGGAGAGTTCAAGCCATTCATGTTTATTGAAAGAACTGATAAGTGGGGTGGATTTCTATCCATCCAGTTGTATAGAACTTTACTGCTTTGTGTTATCTATTGAGCCATTGTGGTATCTGGCCTTTGACCTTTAGCTTTTGGATGATTTTACATTGGTGTCTATAGTGCTGATCAGTGTATAATGCAGTTCTGAATACTTCCTTCATGACAGATCTGGTCTTGATAAATTCCCTCAGTGTTTGCTTGCCTGAGAAGGTCTTTATTTCTCCCTCATATAAGAAACTTAGTTTTGCCAGATACAAAATTCTAGGCTGGCCATTATTCTGTTTGAGAAGACTGAGAATGGAGCCCTAGTCTCTTCTGGCTTGCAGGGTCTCAGGTGAGAAGTCTGAAGTTACTCTGATGGGTTTTCCTTTGTAAGTTACCTGATGCTTTTGCCTTAGGAAGGCTTTTGCTTTGTAGGAGGGCCGCTTTCGTGTTAACTTTGGCCAGTCTGATGACTGTGTGTCATGGTAATTGCCTCTTGGCAATGAATCTCCCAGGAGTCCATTGTGCTTCTAGGACCTGGATGTTCAAATTTCTAGGAAAACCTGGGAAATTTTCCTCAAGTTCTCTCAAATAGGTTTTCAACTCTTGTGTATTTTCTTCTTCACCCTCAGAGATGCCTATGACTCTTATGTTAGGCCTCTTTACAAAATCCTATGTTTCTTATAGGTTTTGTTTGTTGTTCTTATTTGTCTGCTCTTTCTCTTTGAATGACTTGTTTAATTCAAAGATGTTGTCTTCTGACACTGAGATTCTTTTGTCTGCCTGATCTAGCCTACCCTTAAGGCTTTCCACTGTGTTTTGTATTTCCTTGAATGAATTTTTCATTTACAGAAGCTATGCTTGATTTTTTTTAATAATTTTATTTCTTTAGTGATTTTTTTTTTCATTTCCTGCATTGTTTTTTTGTGGTTTCTTTGTGTTGAGTTTCTATTTTCTCTTGCATTTCATTGACCTTTCTTATAACACATATTCAAAATTCTTTATCAGTTATTTCCATATTCTCATTTTGGTTGGTTTCCATTGGTACAGAGTTATTGTTTTCATTTTGGGGGTGTCCTTTCACTCTGATTTTTCATGTATTCCAAGATCTTTTGTGATTCCCTCTCATCTGGAGCAGACTTTGCTTCTTATTTTTGGATTTTTTTTTTTTTGTTTAGATAATGACACACCCAGTTTAATCTCTGAGACAGTAGGTGGTGTTTGTGGGTGAGACTCAACCACACTCTGTGTGATGAATCAGTAAATGCTGTAAAGGGGGTGCAAATTGACCAAATTGTCAGAAGGTATTGTTTGCCAGAAGGAACAAGCTGCAATGTTGTTTCTAGGTTCTGTGACCAGCTCTAGTCCCTAGGGAGAAGCACTCAGAGGCCCCTGGTTGTGGGTTGGGGAGTGAGACTGGGTGGGGCTGGGTTGGGTAAGTTTGCCCTCAGGTTCCACCAAAGCTGGCAAGGTATCTGTTCTAGCAGCTTCTAGGCAGGGCTACCAGAGAGGGGCTGTAGTGGCCTCACCCAATCACAAGTCTCCCCTTCTTGCCCCTGAGCAATGTGATTGAGACCTGGGGGTCTGGGTTCTGGCCTGTGGGCCTGTCCCTGGGTTCCCAAAGATCAATCCCTGACCATGCCAAGGAGAAACATGCTGATCCTGATTTGCCCACAGGATGCCCAAGCGGGTTCGATGTCCTTCTACCTTGTGGCATGCCCCACACAGGTGAAGTTGCCAGGCAAGTAACACTGTGGAGGGCTGGTGAGCAGGAAGCTCACAGTCCAAGCACCCCTCAGTCTGCTGCAGGACCCTAGAGAAAAGGCCTGAGCTCCATTCTCCGTGGAAGCCTCAGAGTGGGGTCTGCATTGTTTCTCTCAGCAGCTGCAGGTGGGGGAGGGGGAGGAGAAGACTCTGGAAAGGTTTGAGCCCCACTCTCTCTGGAAGGCTCCATGTGGTGGATATACCAACAGAAAGGAGGAGCAGTTCCTGCAAGCCCTGGCTAAATTGTCTCCCAGCAGCCTTGGGCAGGACAGGGGAAGAGGAGGAAAACAGTCTGAGTGGGAAAAAGGTAGCACTCTGGTCACCTCTGTCCCTCTCCCCAGAAGGCACCCCACCCAGAGTGTCTAGACTCTGGGGTCACTGGCCCCCTATGGCTCCCATAGTTTGGGCCAGAGTTGGGAAATGTTTGTGTGGGAAGGAGCAAGATGAAAACTAAGGGGTTAAGGCCCCCTGGGGAGGACAAAGGTGCACAGTGGATGAGAAGCAATATGGCGTCTGTCACCTTGGCTTGGGGTGGTAACAGGAAGTGGCCCTGAGGCCACCGGTTGCCTGATGCTTCATCCTCACCAAGCTCCCAGTTCACTGGTGACAGCAGCTTTTGGGGTTGTGAGGCTCTCCAGCAGCTCAGGAGCCCCCTGACTGCCAGATTAAGGAGGGAGAAATAAGCCTCTCCCTCTACCTCTCCCACTGGACTCCAAGTCTCTCAGGGATTGATCTCTGCCAATATCCTGCTTCTCATGTTCTGCTCCTAAATCTAGGGATTAGAAGTCCAAGATCAAGATGCCAGCGGTGTTGGTTTCTTTTAAACATCTCTCCCAGGCTTGTAGATCCCTCCCTCCTTTCTATTCTATTTTCTGCTTCTCTCTAATCCCAAGGTAAGAAAATATAAACAGAAATTCTAATTTTGCCATAAAAACTATATTAATGAATTTTTTTGAATAAAAAATATCAAACTATGTATAGAAAAATTTCTGATGCCTTTTCTTTTGTTTAGTGTCCTAAGCATGTGCTTATCCTACTTATTGGGGAATCCAGCCTGGCTTTAGTAACAGTCCCTTGGGAGGGGAGGGAGGTGGGCATTAGTACTCTTGGCAGAGATTATCATCTTGCTCAAAACAAAGACCCCTGTCCTCCCAGAATCATCAGCAGAGACAGGACAACCAGGGCAAGCTGCAGCAGGGAGGAGAAGTGCAGCAGGTACCCCAGGTTCTCAGGAGAACTAGTTTATCCAACACATTTAGGAACCTGCTTGCTGTCTGTAAGAACTATTCAGGAGGAATTTGTGAGGAGCCTAGAGTTTCTGCAGAGCAGTTTAGAGAAGAGAAGAAAATAAGTTTTTAATAATATTGTGATTCTGTTTTTACTTCCAGGTTGGCATGCTCTGGGTCGCATCTATATAAATGTGCATAAAATATGTGTGTATGATAGAAGATAAAGTATATTGAAAATAATGTCTTGGTGATTGAAAGTCTTGAGGCACCATAATCAGAAATCTTCGAACATTGTATCATAAATTAGCATAGATGTATAAAAAGAATATGGAGGCAATTTGCATTAACTGTGCAAAGTGCCATAATGCCTCAAAGGTTATTTTCTCTTATATTCAATTTTCCATCACTTTGCTTTTGTTCTTATCATTTGGGGCAGCCAATTATATTTCTGTTTATTGTTAATAACAATTTGAAGATGTATTAACGTTTCAGTTCAACAAGCATATATTGAGCACTTACAATGTGTCATACAAAATTAATTAATTAATCTGAATCAAAAATTTCAAATCAAAAACAGAGAAATAGTATTATTTACCTCCTCCTCTCCCTGCCAAATCTCTATTTGTGTATCTTGTGTTAGACAAAAGAAATAAGAACTGTGAAAAGATAATTTAGGAGAAGTATTACTCCCACTATATGATGCTCAAGTTAGCTTCTGAACTGTAAAAAAGACCTAATTCTTTCTCTTAATTTTCTAGATATTTATATGTTTTCTTCTGAATAATCAACAATTCTTTCTTAAAGATTTTCTTATGTCTATAATGTCTTGAAATAAACACTGCATTGAATATTATGTATATTAAAATGTAGCAAAACAGTCTCTCATATCACTTTCTTTTCTACATACATATATAGTATGTAATTGGTAAATTCATTCCTGACAGAAGAGTTACTAAAAAAAAATATAAAAGGTAAAAAATGACAAGGTATAATGTGGACGGTATGGGATGGAAAAAATATAAGATGACACTATAGGCATATTTCAATCTATTTAATATAACTTCCTATAAATGCAGAACAATTAGGTACATCTTTTGGAGAAAACAGCATGCAAACAAAGGAAAAAACCACCATGTAGCACATTTTGCTCCCAGGAAACCACCCACACTTCTCAAATTGGAAATATATCCTTAGGGCATTTTTGCCAGAAATAATTTATCTTTTTCCATGTTCACATGTTAAAAGAAATCTTTTTCTTTTTTCCCTCTACTTTAGAGGGCAATTTATACTTATGAGATCTACTCCTGTTTTAGCCTATGTTCTAATGCATCTTTTGGTTGGCAAGTATTTATTATCTTTGGTCTCACAGAAAATTGATCTAAATGGAATCAGGGAGTGTTGGCTAAAGATAACTTCTGCACAGTGACAGCCTTGGCTGCCAGATCGTTATGTCCTCAGGCTGACTAGCACGTCCTAATTCGGATTCCAAACTCCTGGGGGAGACAATAGAATGGGAAGAGCTAAGATTACGCATCCATCTCTGCTCCATCCACTTATGACGAAGGCTGGATTTGGAGTGGGAGGCCTATGGCAGCACCTAGAAACATGGCAGTCGTCAGAGGAGTGTGGCTCTGGGCTGATAGGACACCTCCAAAATTATCTGCTATAAACTCTAATTGGGGCTTATTCATCAACATGGTAGAAAGGATTCAGGAAAAGAAACTGTTTGAAAGAGATATGCTTAGGATGCAATTAAAAAAAAAGTTGTGGAATTGCTGTCCAGTTTGAGGACATGGTATTGTCTCAATGACAAAACAGAAAATGCAAAGGTATCCTGTCTTAGTTGCAGGCTAGGTAGCTTATTGTTTACCCCAGATCAAGGGAAGGCAGGCTAGCTTGGATGACACGAGACCTCTCACAAGCCTCCAGCAATCTGAAATAAAAAAATGATAGTTTCCGATAACTATGTTCTTCTATCATATTTTCCTGTGCTTTCCTGAGCATGATGTAGGCACAGGTGGCCACAACAAGATACCATGATTAGTCTTTTTTATATTCAATCTTTCTTAGATAAGAAACACTGGATACAAGATGCTACCGAAATTTTACATGTTCCTCAAATGCTGTATTACTAATGACAAATTCATAGTAATAGTAGCACAAATTTAGTTTTTAATAAAGATGATCACTATATTCTTAGTTGCAATATTATATTCTATTTAGTAACAATAACTATAGAAAATAAGAAAGGAAATAATCTATGCTTAATTATTACTTTTTAATAAACATTTTCAGCATGTAAAAATCTATAATAATATAGATAAGCTTATTCTAAAATTTATATGGAAAAGTATAGGCCTAGAATTGCTAGTATATTAAATTTATGTTAAGCTTTTCTATATAGCTGCAGAAATCAAGACAATATGGTCTTGGTGAAAGAACAGACATCTAGATTAATGTAATAAAATAAAGAACTCATTGATGGACCCATACAATATACTCAACTTATTTTCTAAAAAAATGCCTAAGCAATTCTGTACAGGAAGGATAGCCTTAAAAAAAAAATAGTTCTGGAACAATTGTACCTCCATGAACAAAACAAAAACAAACATTGACCAAAACCTCAGCCTTTATACAAAACTAACTCAGATCACAAATGTAAAACATAAAACTATGAATCCTTTTTAAAAATTAGGCTGGGCATGGTGGCTCATGCCTGTAATTCTAGCACTCTGGGAGGCCGAGGTGGGAAGATCACTTGAGCTCTGGAGTTCAAGACCAGCCTGAGCAAGAGGAAGACTCCATCTCTACTAAAAATAGAAAAAACTAGCCGGGCATGGTGGCATATACCTGTAGTCTCAGCTACTTGGGAGGCTGAGGCAAAAGGATTGCTTGAGTGATACGGGGAGTTCAAGGTTGCTGTGAGCTAGGCTGACGCCACGGCACTCTACCCAGGGCAACAGAGTGAGATCCGGTCTCAAAAAACCAAACAAATAAATAAATAAAAATTGGGCAAAAATCTTCAAATTCTAGAAAAAGATTTCTTAGACTTGACACCAAAAAGCAGAATCCATAGAAGGAAAAATTGATATATTGGATCTCATCAATATCGAAAACTTTTACTCTGCAAAGGTATTGTTAAGAAGATGAAAACGCAGGTTATAGGTATTTGCAGATCACATATCTGACAAAGGACTAATATCCAGAATATATAATTAACTCTGAAAACTCAACAGTAAAAAAATCAAATAATCCAATTAGAATGTGGGCAAAAGAGATGAATAGACAATTCACTGAAGAAGATACACAGATGACAAATAAACATGTGAAAAGATGTTCAATTTTATTAACCATTAAGGAAATGCAAACTAAAAGCACAATGAGATATCACTATAAATGTACCAGAAGGGCTAACATAAAAAATAGTGACAATGCCAAAAGCTGGCAAGGGTACAGAGAAAATGAATTATTCATATAATGTTGGTGTGAATATAATATGGTACAGCCAATACGGAAAACAGTTTAGCAGTTTCTTATAAAACTAAATATACAATTATTGTACTAGTCACCAATTGCACTCTTGGGCATTGACTCCAGAAAAATAGGAATTTATGTTCACTTGAAAAACCTATAGACAAATGTCCATAGCAGCTTTATTTATAATAACCCCAAACAAGAAACAACCCAGATATACTAAAATGAATGAATGATTAAACGAACTGTGGTACGTCCATGCTAAGGAATACTACTCAATAATTTAAAAAAGTGAACCATTGACACACACAACTTCCCGAATGAATCACCAGAAAATTATGCTGAGTGAAAAAAAAATCCAAATGGTCATATACTGTATGCTTCCATTTATGTAATATTCTTGGAAAGAAAGAATTATAGAAATGAAGAAAAGATTAGTGGTTGCCGGGGCTAGGTAGAGGTTAAAGGAGCACAGAAGGGAAGTGGGTGAAGTTGTAAAAGGGCTACATGACGTATCATTGTGCGATGGAACTGTCCCATATCTTGACAATGGCAGTGGTCACACGGACCCACACGTGATAAAATTGTATATAACTAAACACACATATGCATATACACGCACACAGACAAGTGCATTTAAAACTGGTAGGATCTGAATAAAGTTGATAGATTCTTTCAATGTCAATTTCCTGGTTTTAATATTGCACTACAGATATGGTAAATGTTACCATAGGGGGAAAGTAGACAAAGGTTAGATGGGATATCTCTTTATCATTTCTTATTAGCTGCATGTGAATTTCAATTATCTCCAAAAAATGTTTAAAAAAAAGATAAAACCCATTTCCCCAGGGGGAAATCCACAGCAATGTTCTAGCAGAAGAACACATAAAGGGCTTAATTTATAATATGTGATCTAAGGCACATTTATATCATACTCTGTTATACATTGATAAACCATATGTCTTGTACCTAAAGTGAAAGAAAGTCATATCTTTAAAGATATGTAAGTTTCATTTACATTCAGTAATATTCCTGGCCAAACAGTGAATTCTGTCTCCATCATTAATTATCACTTGTTTTTTCACAATAAATGTACAGAAAGTTTCGATACTGATAGTCACACCCGGACCGGAGTCCCAGAACCTCACATTAGAAAAGACAGTTGACAATGGAATTATTTGCTCATTGACGGGCCTGCTTCTTCTCATGTCAGGGTTCTAACTGGTGATGGGCCAGGTGGTTTGTAATTTTTATTTGTTCTTTTAGGTTCTGAAGCAGTTCATGAAAAACATCCTAAGCTGGTGTGTCTCTCAAAACTCTTTCCTAATTATTAGTAAATCATTTTAGTCTAGGATGGGGTGGAGGGAGGAAATAGTCTTAAAACTTCGAATTTTTTGTTTCAAAGGTGAACCAAGAAAAAGAAATGGAGATCTCAAAGCTCAAGGCAGAGATGAATGCATTTAATTATTCTGGATTAGAAACTGAGGAAACCATGGGAATGAGTGCTGAGGAACTGGAGGATTCTGTGAGTCTGTGCGGTGGAGTGGAAGAGACAGTGAAGGGAGACAGGAAAGGACCCAATTACGTTGAGCACGAGTTTACTCCGGAGAAGGGGATTCGATTGCAGGGCCTTGATCGGGGGTTTCACACTATTAAATACGTATTTTAAAAAGCTCACTCTACCTGAAGTTTGCATAATGAATGGAAGAAGGCCAAGAGTAGATGTGGAGATTTTTGCAGTAATCCTAGGAACAAAATGATGAGACAAAAATAAAGCGGGCTAGACTTCTGTATAGTGTTAAAGAACTTAGAAATGTTTAAAGATAATATAACTTAATAATTTTGCTTGTAAATCTATTCCTTCATGGCTAAATACTCAACTAAAAACAAATCCTTTATTTCACTTCTTTTAAGATTTTTGTAGACTGATGTGGTGATCCTTTTGTTTGTCGTGCTTTTTATAGAATTGTGCTTACGTGGTACATTTGGCTTAGTTTTAAGGGCATTTAAAACAGGCAGTATTTTAGAACATAATGCTAAAAAGTAGTATTTGTGCGATATTTTTGAAGCAGGTGCACTTTATTTGTTACTGTAGGTAATCTTTGTTTTATCCTTGCACACCTGACCAACAAAGAGATGTGTACCTGAACCATAAAATTAAAAGCATTTGTGAAACTGCCCTCATTTTCTTGTGTTTTGCTAATGTTCTACACTGAGAAATATTGTAAGAAACAACTGTGTGAATCTCATTGATAAACTTATTGTAAGGATGTTGTTACGATTGCTTCTTACAATATGAAATGTCCTCTTTAAGAGGATCTTAAGAGAAATTGCTCACTGATCTCGGTACAATAAGTGAATTTCTCCTGAAAGCTGGTTGCTTTTACTTTATGAGCCCTAAATCATAAACTTTTTTTCCTGCTAGAGACTATCATGCCCCTTCTAACAAATGTACAGAAACTTTTGGGATAATTGTAATAATTGTAATATTTTCTATTAAGGAAGGGAATTTGAGTCTGTTTGGGAGGGATTCCAGAGTCCTGAGTGCCCAGAAAGTGGTACAGAAGGAGGGGCGTGCACGCCATGTGGGCATGTCCCATTGGCCCATGAACTCCTTCCCTGTGAGTGGACGTGGCTGGAAGAGTTAGTTCGCTTTAGCCAGAGCAAGACCTGTCAGCAGCCTCTTTCCAGCAGCAGAAAGGAATGAGCACTTCAGTCCCACAGGAGAGACCATCGGACTGGCATACCAAAGAGTGCACCTTAGAAACAGGTCAGTGCCAACATTTCTACAATATGTCTTCAGCGACTGAGAAAACAGGCTTTCTGGGCTAATATCTACATCTCGGAAAACCATGGCAAGGTACCATTACTGAGTCAAATCCTCTTAGTTAAAATAAACCATTCCTGAAAATCTACAAGAGTTAGAGAGATTTCCTAATAGAAATCTGAAGCATTTTACTTCTTTATTTATAAAGCTTTTATTTGAATCCTTTGATCCAGCTATTAGAAAAGTAATCTGCTTGTACGACTGGAGTATATGCTCTTTAAGAGGTAATTTGTGTTAAAGGAACAAAATTTAATCTTATAATAAAGTAAAATAGAGTTTAAAATAGAGTTAGTGGGTATATTTAATCTGCTGAATGTGACGCTTAGCCTGAGGTTCATAAGCTAAGGTCAGTGAGAAGGAGAAAAATAGTCTCTTCTGAACGGAAAAGAAAGAATCTGAATGATATGCCATAGGTTTGTGTTCAGCAGGTGTTCTTTGTAAGTGTAAACTACTTTGTGTGGAGTGTCCAACTCTACCAAGTGATTCAGACAGAGCAGGAAAGACTAAGGCCATGGATAAGGATTTCTAAATAATTCCATAAAAGAAAAGTAGGGTCAAGTAAACCAGCCTTCTTAAAATTTTGAGATTAGAGACTCGTTGGAGTTTTCTAATAAAAGCTACAGACTCTCTCTTGAAAAATACGAATGTACTGAAATGTTTATGTACACATTCAGGGAGCTCTGTCTCTCTGGAAATATTTCCATGGACTCTAACACCCCAAGGAGCCCAGGGGATCAAAGCTTCTAATCATCCATTATCTTCCATTTCCAGTGTCATCATCTTCATTCAAGCCAATTTAAAGAATATAGAGATATATATAGATATATACACATATTTTTTTATTCTGAATCAGGGTCTTGCTATGTTACGCAGGCTGGTCTTGAACTCCTGAGCTCAAGTCATCCTCTCATCTCAGCCTCCTGAATAGTTGGGATTACAGGCAAGCGCCACTACACGTAGTTTACGGCCACTTTTATAATACTCCTGGTCAATATTATTCTCTCCTAATTTCTTCCGTTGTGTTCATACTTCCTAGTGAATTTGTCACTATCTAGCTTAGGATTTTAAATACTTTTACCTTTACTACTGAACAAAGTACAAACACCTCAACTCATTATTCATGTCTCTCTGTGATGTGATCACAGTGTATCTGATCTCCCTCAAAAGCCTGTTTTATTTCTCAGACATACTTAATAGAACTTTTCTATGTCCATGCTTTTACTTATAAAGTTGGCTTTGCTTGTAATACCTTCCTTTCTCTCTCTGCTTATTCAACTGAAGGCTCAATTCAAACACCATGTCACCATCTACCCTTAAAGTTGTTCTCATATCTTTCCATTCTCTATCTATGGCATTGAGTTTATGTCTTTGATATAGTATTTGCCATTATGTTTATTTATATTGTAGTCATTTATATCCATGACTTATCTATTTTCAAGACAGCAAATCACTTGGGTTTGGAATATATCTTATATGTCTTTTCTATCCACACTTATATATTCAACAAAATTTTATTGATACCAATCATGTGCTTGGTACATGGCGTAAAGTTATTAGCAAATTATACATGGTCTTTGCTATCATAGAACATACAGCTAAACAGATAAAACACAGTCAACAAATTAGCAAAGATATAAATAATTACAAAATGTGAAATGCCATGAAAGAAAGAAACAGAGAGATTGTTCAAAAAATAACAGAAAGGGAACCCACTTAGAATGATCAGGAAAGGCCTCCCCAAGTAAGAGACATTGGACTGAGAGCTGCAGAACAAGAGGGAAGCTGCTGTAAGGAAAGCCAGGAAAGAATATTCCAGAAGGAACGGCATGAGCAAAAACCCTAAGATGAGGAAAAAAAAAAATTCTTTGAGTGTTCTAGAAACTGATTTAGGATCCAAGTGGCTGAAACAGAGTGAGTGAGAGGAATTGCTCCCGACATTGTTGTAGAGACAAGCAGGGGCCAGATTACTTAAGGCTTTGCAGTCTGTGATAAGAACTTCGGATTTTACATGAGGTATGGGGAGCACAGGAGGGACATAATTCACTTTGAATATAAAAGCTCAAGTAGGCGTTTGTGTGGAGAACGAACTGAAGATGCAAGACACAGCAAAGAACCAGAACTAGTTAGAAGGCTAATGCTCACTGGAGTAGCAGAGAGACGGGAGGAGCAATGAAGAAAGTGCACAGTTATGCTTTGAGGTAAAATTAACAGGGCATGAGAATAGATTTGAAATGGGGATGAGAGAAGGAGAATGACCCAGGATGATTTCTAAGAAACTAGATGAATAGTGATTAATTCCAGTCTTGTGGAAGGGAAATAGGCTTGAGGAATTAATAATTCAGTGTCTGACTTTTAAAAAAGTCACTAGAATAACCTAGCAGATGACGGCTTCAAGATGACTCTGCTGATATTCCCTCTCCACTCCGGTACCCTTGCTAACTCATGACCTGCCAGGGGCAGCTGCTGGGACCTGAGGACGGAAGGGCTGGAATGTGAGAGCCAGGTCCCCTAGGATCCTTCCTGAGAGTGTTAGGTCAGATTTGTTTCCCTCAGGGTTGGACAAAAAAGAACATTGAGACTGGAAATTCTTGGAGGAGATCAGGATGCTGGGGAAAAGCTCTGGACTGCCCCCAGAGCAAGGGGGAGACTGCTTCTGAGAGGACCTGGGGTCTACCTGACCTGTAGGGATCAAGTGTGGGAAAAGACCAGTGGATGTTAGATACATAAACCACAGTGTCTATGATGACAATGAATCTTGAAATACACATATTCAATTTTGAATTAATAATCTTCTGTGATAAATAATCATTCTTAAAATAGAAAGGCATACAAGGAGCCTGGCAGGGTATGTTGTGCCTGTAGTCCCAGCTACTCAGGAGGCTGAGGAAAGGGGATGACTTGAGTCATGGAATTCCAGGCTGCAGTGCACTGTACCAATCGGTGTCTACAGTTAGTTCAGAATCAATATGGTGACTTCCTGGGAAGGGGGGAACCACCAGGTTGCCTAAGGAGGGGTGAATCAGCCCAGGTTGGAAACAGAGAAGGTGGATACTCCAGTGCTGACCAGTAGTGCGATTGCATCGGTGAATAGCCACTGCACTCCAGACTGGGCAAAATAGCAAGACCCTATCTCTTAAAATCGAAAAAAAAAGAAAGAAAGAAAGAAAGAAAAGACATATAAGGTAAAAACTGATAAAATCAAGAATATCTAGGGTGGAGCGAAGATGGTGGATGAGAAAAGCTGCCAGTCAGAGTGTCTCTGCAAAAAAGAAAAATTTTAGAAAAAAGAGAAAAAAATAAATTAACAGAGAAACATAGATCGGGTGAGGGTCGGAAGGAAGGGTGCCTGAAACTACAGGAGACTCCACGGGAAGACATTCCGGAGGAGAACTGGAAGGAGAAAGGTCCCAAGAGGCTTAGAGATCAGCGACAAGGGTAGGAGGAGCTGTAAACATCCCCCTCCCTTGCATCTCAGACTGCTGGTGGCTCCTGAGCAGCTGGAGAGACCTGCCGACACCAGCCCAGAGATGGCTGCCCCCAGTGAGCAGTGGCCTCTTGCAGACTCAGCGCCGGGCTCCCAGCCCCCTCCGGAAACCTCCCGGGGTGCAGACCCGAGCCTAGTGGCAGACGCCATAGTGCTCCATTCTCTCCTTCCCCCTCCCTACCCATGGGTGCTCAGAGAGACAATTTAGCCATCACACGGAAGCATCTCCAAGTAACGGGACCTTTCTTTTTGGGGCTGTACAGCAGACTGAGGGATACTCAGACTACAAATTCCCTACCTGCGAGCCCTCCCAGGTGCTACTTGCCTGGGGACTCCAGGAGAGTGGGGAAAATCCAGAGACGGAGTGAAATCGATCCAGCATGGGCACTCTGTAGGTGACCAGCACCCCTCCCCCTGGAAGGGTCAGGGATTGATCTCCAGGGCCCAGGGGACAGGCCTGCAGACCAGACCCTGTACACCCAGGTCAGATTGCACTGCCCCAGGGCACAGAAGGGAGATCTGTGAAAGAGCCTAATGAGGAGTCTGCGCCTTCAGGGACAGATCAGAGTGCCTGAGCAGCAACTATCCTCCCAAAAGAGGACTGTTTACCCAGCTCAGGCTGCGATCCTGGGTAGGGAACCTCCCAGCCCACATCACAGCCAGGGGAGATCCAGCGGCCTGAGGTCCCCCTTGCTGGCAGAGGCCCAGGAGAGGCCACGGAGAGGGGGAGGGTGGAGGGGAGCGAGATCTGCTCTGGAGTGCGGGTATTGGACAGCCCCAGCCCCCAAGCCCAGACTTTCAGATGAGTGGACCTGTTTTAGCCCCTCAGGGCAGCTTTGCACAGAAAAAAAGAACAGACCTTTGACCACTGCTAACAGCAGTTGTGGAGCCTGAGAGCAGGCTTAACCAACCCAGCCCCACCCAGACTCACTCCCGGTCCTGCCCCCACTGAGGTGGAGAATAAGGACACACCTGGAAGTTCCAGTGCCCCACCCACTACCCAAAGCACAAGAGGGCCTCTCTAGAGGAA
>CAUYSK010061904.1:0-71378 GCA_963575035.1 Avahi laniger | reverse complement strand
TTTATTTTTATTTTTTGTGACAGAGTCTTGCTCTGTTGCCCATGCTCGAGTGCCGTGGCGTCAGGCTAGCTCACAGCAACCTCAAACTCCTGGGCTCAAGCAATCTTACTGCCTTAGCCTCCCAAGTAGCTGGGACTACAGGCATGCGCCACCATGCCCAGCTAATTTTTTCTATATATTTTTAGTTATTCAATTAATTTCTTTCTATTTTTAGTAGAGACGGGGTCTCGCTCTTGCTCAGGCTGATTTCAAACTCCTGAGCTCAAACAATCCGCCCGCCTCGGACTCCCAGAGAGCTAGGATTACAGGCGTGAGCCATCACGCCCGGCCGTGAAGCCTTTTTTGATTGACTTCTTTCACTTAGAAATATGCATTTAAGATTCTTTCATGTCTTTCCATAGCTTGATAAGTCACTTCTTTTTATAGATGAATAATATTTCACTGTCTGGATATACCACAATACGTTTATCCCTATGCCTAGTAAATGACATTTTGGTTATGCTCAGGTTTTGGTAATTATGCATAATGCTGTTATGAACATTTGTGTGCAGGCCTTTATGTGGATATAAGTTTTCAAATTATTTGGGTAAATACTAATGAATAGGATTGCTAGAATATGGTATGAGCATGTTTAGTTTTGGAAGAAACTGCTAAGCTGTCTTCCAAAAGGGCTGTACTATTTTGCATTCCTACCAACAATGAATGATTATTCGTTTGCTTTACCTCCTAGCCAGCATTTGTGTTGTTGGTGTTTTGATTTTCCACATTCTAAGAGTTGTCCTGAGGTATCCTATTGTTTTAATTTGCATTTCCTTAATGATATACTATGTTGAGCATTTTTTCACATATTTATTTGCCAGCTGTATATCTTCTTCGATGAAGTGTATTTTTCATATCTTTTGTGCATTTTTAAAATTAGGTTCTTTTTATTATACATTAGCTTATTTTAAAGAATCAAAGTCAGTTTAAAGACACTTAAGCTGTCAGTTAAATAAAATATTATTTTTACGTATTTTTAAAAATAATATATCAGGTACAATGTACACTATTCTGGTAATAGGTACACTGAAAGTCAAGACTCCAGTATGATACAATTCATCCATGTAACAAAAAACACTTGCACCCTCTAAATTTAGTGAAATAAAAAAGAAAAGAATATTCTAGCTTTTAAAAATAATTAATATAAAATAGATAAAATATGGTATTTTAACATACTATAAAGTTCAATTTGACAAAAATATCAGCTATCATAATCAATATAATCCAGAGAGTCATTTGATATTAAATATATTTTGGCGATTGTTATAAAAATGAAATATGTGTACAATAGGAAAAAAATGACATTTTACCATTCACGACCCCTTATTATAAAAGATTCTAATTTTAGAAATCAGAAATTTGGATAAACAACAAGGTTTTTGTTTTATTATAATTGTTTAACTTTTTAATGAAGACTTTTTTCAAAAGTGAAAGCCAAGTTGTGTTTATTTGACCAAAATAATAATTTTGCATTTGAGTTAAATAACCTCATAGCAGAATCTGGCAATCACTTAATGATTTACTGTAAAAGTTCCATTTTTTCATACTTTAACTTGCACAGATATAGTATAAATTACAGTGGGAATTTCAAAGTTACTTTTTTGTTTTTATTTGGGTAGCCAAACAAATTATTTTACACTGTAAAGTGACATTTTGTCTAAATTATGCAGCTATATTCATATACAAACTCATGTTGTACACAAGAGGCAAATCAATTTTGTTGTCTAAAATTACTTTTCTTTAGCTTGGATCATGTCTATGTAACTTTTAAAAAATATGTGTTAGTCTATTTTTTACAAAGTTATTCCTGGAATCTTAAAATTCTATTTTCATCTATTCTGTGTAAGGTTGTCTCTCCCTTTACTGTACCTTGGTAACAGACATAAGTGTATGTCTTGGGTCTAGTTTAATGGGAGATATCAGCAGAACGTGTTTGTATGAGGAACGGATGTCTCATAACATAATAATAGTTATTATAATTTACTATTTATTATTTTTTATGGATCATGCACTGTGCTTCACATATGGCCAGGCATGGTGGCTCATGCTTGTAATCCCAGCACTTTGGGATGTCAAGGCAGGTTTGAAGCCAGGAGTTCAAGACCAGTCTCACACCATAGTGAGACTCCGTCTGTACAAAAAATTAAAAAAAAAAAAATAGCCAGACCTGGTGCATGGTGTTGCACACCTATAGTCCCAGCTACTCGGGAAGCTGAGGCAGGAGGATCACTAGACCCTGGGAGTTGGAGGTGACGGTGAGCTGTGATTGTACCACTGCACTCCAGCCTGGATGATAGAGCAAGACCCTGTTTGAAAAAAAACCAGACTTCACATAAATTATTTTATTTAACATAATGATAAAAAAGTATCATAGATTTGGTATCAGTACCAGAATTTCAAAGTACTTATTCAAGATATAAAATCTAAGCAGGTACTTAGAATCTTTCATTTACATTATTTATACTCATGCCTTTATTTTATATATATACTATATATATAAATATATATGCACACACACATATTCATATTCTTGTCTATAATATTTAGCTAACATAAGGTACAAAAGAAATAAATAATAAAATATTGTAAAAGCCTGAGCCACTGTAAGAAATAATTGCCGTGTCTTTTAAATCTGGAGGCAGCAAAAATTTTTTAGAGAAAGGTAGAAGCTTGCATCTAATCAAGCCATACCCACCCACAATGGTATGTACAATTTTATCACTGTTTTTTTGTTCTAAAAATACACAACTTTATAGCATCCAACATTACACATTATACCATTATAAAATTTTCTCTTTTAATTTTACCTATCACATTATCTCTGCTTGATATTTTAAATTAACATATACAGTTCAAGTTGGTATTTAAAAATTATTTTTTAAGATAATTTATGTGCATAAGTCTTAATGTAATTATTTCTAATAGAATTAAAGAAATGAGAATAGAATGCGTTCTAAAAATTTAACATAAAATTCTGAACCACCTACAAAGATAAATTATAGAACACCAACAAAAGATATATTTCCATTCTACAATCATAGTTATTTTTCAAGCCTAATTTATTTTTCCCATATTGGATTGAATTTAAAAATTTTAAAATGTGTCTCTGTGTAATTTTTTGCTATATTTCTGAAATGACATTAAACAAAGAGTATTTTACTCTTTGTAGCTTGAATATATGAAATTCAATATTTCTGTTCAATTGTTGCTACAATATAAGAAATTTAAATGAAGGGACGTAAACATTCATATTCTGATAACATAAGTATTTATTTTAAATTATGATATTTCAAAAAGCTAACTCTTAGTTCATATTTCAAAATTGTTTTCAAAATATCTGAATTATTTCGAGATACTGGTCTTTTAAATATTGTACTTAGCTTATCAAAACACTGAAGAATGTATGCATTGATGTACTTCCAACAGTAGATTTAGACACATTTGTAGTGCTTTTTCCCAGCTAAAGTAGTAAAACACAACAAATTTCTCGCATTGTAACTTTAATTACCAGAAAATTTAAAATAATCATTGCTAATTTATATACGCCACCTGGAAAATATCTTAATTGTTTTCTAAGAATCATATATGAAGCCTTTCATATATCTTCATGACAATTGAAATATTTTTATTACTTCTGATCAACAACTTGGATTATCCTATTATAATCGCTAACATCAATTTGGTATCTAGAAAGTTTTGTTATCCAGACCAGCTGCTCTGGATATTTAATTTCCTTATCTTGATAAGAAGAGGAAAATAAAAGGGTTTGGTGTTCCTCAACATTTATATAATTTAAGTATGGTTCAGTATTATCTCCCTCTTAAATTAGATTTTTATGCAAATTTAACTGAAGACTGAAGGTTTTTCTACTCAATTTTATGTGCTAAAATAGCAAATTTTCTTTTAAAATTATCAAATTTTGCCCAACGGCAAACTGTTGAAACTACCCACATCTTAACCACCTGCAATTTGTAATATGGCTCAAGAATAGGTCAAATCATTAGCAATGCCTTCTATCTGTTACCTATTTTCACTTACTATTTTTGCTAATTAGGTTACAAAGCTTCAAAATTATTATTTAAATTTTTCACCTTTAAATTTCAATACCCATGATCCTAGAATTATCTGTCCCTTGGCTTCAGAAATACATATACTTATGTTGTCTTGCTTTCAATTACCAAGATTCTATGTTTGTCAGTATTCTGAGTAAAGGTCCCTATATGTCATTTCTACTGTATATTTTCCATCTGATAGATTAAAGATAAAACATGACACATGACTGACCAATGTGAAATTTAACTTGCTATATGAAGTAAGAAGAAATCCCTGAAGACAAAAAAAAAAAAAAAAAAGTGCAACCAGTTTTTTAAAATAATTTAACATAGGAACAGAACTGTATTTTCTGGGAAAGTATTTGTGAACTTCTCACAGCTATTCAAATGTTCAATTACCTGAATTCAATTCATATAGAAATCTATAAAATGTTTGCAATTTTAACACTAAAATAATAAAATTTAGTAATTTGTCAGATAATTTGAAAAAACTATGATAATTAATAAATATTTTTCCTTCTCAGAATTTTAATTTTATTTCCTGAAGGAAAAATGAATAATCGTATTATTCCACTTTACCTTGATTAACAATTCACTCATTGAATAATAATCATCAAAACAGACATTATCTGTATTAATAAGGAGTCAAAGGAAGGTAAAATTTAACTCTTCCTTACAATGACTACGTCAATGGCTTCACTTTTCAATTACTTTTGAGTGTTTGAGTGTTGAGTTTTTGAAAACTCTATATTTAATTTAACTTTAAAGAGGAGTGTACTTCATCCCTCTTTAGTAGAGAAAAATCTCCATTTTGCTAAAGGTATTGGTTTTAATTTACTGCTTATTAGATGTTGGTCGAATGTAAATACAGCACGTAGTTTTGGAAAGGTCTAAAATGTACTTTTTCAACTGGTATTTGCAAAAATTACTTTTTGAAAGATTTTTTTTATTTTACCTAATCGCAATATGAGAGAAAATTTATTTTCACACAGAGATTAAATGTGCTCTAATAATGAAAAAGGGAGAGCTTTATTGTATAAGTTTAATATAGTATCTTAGTCCATTTGAGCTTCTATAATATTATACCATAGACAGGATAGCTCACAAACAATAGAAATTTATTTCTCACAGTTCTAGGGCTGGGAAGTCCAAGATCAAGGTGCCAACAGATTAGGTATCTTGTGAGGACTCGCTTTCCTTCTCACTGTGTCCTCACATGGTGGAATAGACAATGAAGCTGCCTTGGGCCTATATATGGTCACTAATCCCAATCAAAAGGCTTCACCCTCCTGATCTAATCATCTCCTGAAAGACCCACTTCCTAATATCATCAGCTAGGTAGTTACAATATTAATGTATGCATTTGGGGGGAATACAATAATTCAGACCATAACATGCAGCAATAAAATGTATTATGAGGGTACAAACATTATGGTTACACTTTATGTCTTTGCCTCACCCAAGCGAGAGTTAGAGCCATGCTCTTCCCCCCTCCAGTGCTCCCCAGGTCCTTTAGTTGCTGGTTTACTCCCCCATCCCCCTATTCCCTGGAGAGTATTACTGCCAAGTGAACACCCTACTGTTCATCGGTTAGTACCAAAAATAATTGTATCTTCCTAAAATATCATTGTAATAATACAACTGAAATAACATAAAAATATTTTTAAAGTATTTACCTTTATTGTTTGAATCCTTAACTTAAATAGCAAATCATTTCTTGATAAATAATAAAATATATCCTTAGTACAACTGCTTCTCTGTAACAGCTAGTATAGAAAGTAAAATATTTAATACTAAATAGTTTATGAATTAAATTTTGCTCTACAAAAAAACTAGTTTTCTGCTAAGCTATAAATGAATTTCACCATCTAAAAAACTCAACTATTATCTTAAGTCATATAAAGTTATCTTTAGAATTTTTGTAATTATTTTCCTTCAGAACTGCTTCATAATACAGTTATCTTTCTAAAACAGCTCTTTTGTGTTTAGTTAAGTTTCTAATGTGTGGGTAAGTTTTTAGTTTTAAAATTATTTTGTGCCACAGTCTGATGTTCTTTCAGGGGTACTTCTTTTAAACATCATATTATTGTTTTGATTATTTTCTTATGAAGTGTGTCTGATGTGTAAGTAAAAAGTTAATCTCACATCATAAGATCTTGTATAATGTCAAAAATCAAGAAATTTAGCTTTATAGTCATTTTGATTTTTATAGCAGTTCTAATGGAATTGTCAAAAACATCTAGTAATAATCCAGTGGCATAATTATCTCAGTCAGTGAGCTTGCATTATCATTTTCTTCATTCTATTCTACATTTCATTTTTTCTTCATTCTAAATAAAATAAATTCAGTTTGCTGATTAATGAGCTCAGCTAGCTGCCTTCATCCAATTTTGTTCAATTTTGCCATCATGAGTACATGTAAGTCTTGAATGTAATTTTATATGTCACTTTTTTCAGAAATTCCTCTTTTATCTCATCTCCTGTTTTGGTCCATGCCAGAACTAATTATCTAACCTTTGACAAAAGCTTTACAAATCTTAACAAGTTATTATAATAAAGATGAAAACTAAGTTCTCATATTTTTGATTGGTTATTTTTCTCATTACATAAAAGAATGTATAGCATGTTCTAACAGTAGTGATTAAAATTTTTTCAAATTTTTCAAATGATATAATAAATTTAAAATCACTGACACTTTTAAGCTAAATAAAAACACTAAACAATAGTGTTTCGATGATACAAAATCTATAAAAATAAGAAAGGAAGGATGTATATACCTCATTATCTTTAAGTCGCGTCTATATTTACGCAAGCATATCCAGGAAGACATTTGGACTCTATTAATTTTATTAACTTCTTTTACCTTTGTGATGCATAGTTGAATGTTATAAAAAGCATGTGTTTCAAAATTTGTATAACAAAGAGAATAACCCTTTGTGACAGTCAACTGCTTGAGTAGCTCTATAATTGAACCACCATGCGTTAATCACAAAGTATAATTAATTATATGGTTAGAATTGTTGGGAAAGGGAGAAAAACAGAGATATCAAAAGTGTGCCTGTACCATCAGTTTTACAATTTTGATCAAATGAATTTTAATGGACTGTTGTAGACAAATGGAAGAGAGTGGAGGTAATTCATATAGTGGGGAAGTAATAATCTAGCTTGAAATCTCTTCACCGTATATGTATTAGTTTAACATAAACGTATCACAAAATATCTAATCAGACAAAACTAATTTGGGAGACAAAAATTTCTACTTACTTTTATTCACTGGATCTAATTAGAATAGCATTAATCTTAATTTAGGAATATGAACATGTGTGAATTTTTTTCAGCCCTTAATTGGAGCTACATTTTTTATTTTTCTTTAAGTATAATCATTCATAATTTATATACCTCCAATTGTATATGAGAAACTAAATAAAAGTTACAGAATTAGACTTGAGTTCTGTGTTGGTACCATATTTTCAAACTAATTAAATTTATTGTATTCATTTACTTTTATGTCTGATCCATTCATGTAATCATAGAGCACAATTATTTGTAAAAATGTAAAAAACTTACTTTTGACCAGTCTTTTTAAAAACTTTTCTTAATATTGCAAACAAAATAGAGAACATATTTGTTGACTAATATCATCCTTTGAAGGTGACACTTCAGACATTTCTATAATAAAGTTCTTTCACCTTCCAAGAAATTGTACTACATTTGTTTACCCCTAAAATGAAAAGCCTTAGGCTAGGAAAAGGATGAAGACATGGCAAATTCAAAAACCCTTCCTTTTTCCTAGCTGTACTGACCATAAATTTACCTGCCACATAATAATCTGGGGAAGGTTGTTCCAGAAAAAAACTATTTGAAAATAACAAACTATGTTCACTACATATGTAATTTTATGTACTAATTCATGCTGAAATTACACTAGTATCATCAAAACCTGTGTCCAAATTGAGTCCTTACCAGTATGTTCTACGAATAGAAATACTAAAATTTGCCAAAATATGTCACACAAGGAACAACTCCTTCTGGATGTCATTTTATACTGACATAAGCTTCATATTTCTCATTGTTATCAAACATTTATTAGGCACAATGCCATTTGACATACTAAGGGAAACTCTTTCTCTACTCCCAACATTTCTGACATCAAATGTGTGGTTTTTACACACCAAGAAATTCTGAAATTCTCTGCAGACACCCAACTGGGCATCCTACAATTTAATTCTGCCACTAAAAATACAGAGTTATCATAGACCCCACAGGTTAAGAGCTCAGTCCCATAAGACTGTCTTCACTTCAAACAACAGTCCTAAGTATTTGGTGTCCAACTTGGCTACAAAATGGGAGGTTCCCACAACTCCCTCCTCAGGTTTCATAATTTGCTATAATGGCTTACAGAACTCAGGGAAACATCACTTACACTTGCAAGTTTATTATAAAGCATCTTATAGATGATACAAATGAACAGCCAGATGAAGAGGCACAATAGGGCAACATCCATCAGAATTCTGACCAAGGAGCTTTTGTCCCTGTGGAGTTAGAATGTGTTACCCTTCCAGCTCATGGATGTGTTCACCAACTTAGAAGATCTCCAAACCCTGTAGTTTAAGGATATTTTAATGAAGGTTTCATCATGTAACTTTGGTTGATTATCATAATAACTTAATCTTCAGACCCTCTCCTTTCATCAGAGGATGGGATATGGAGTTGAAAATTCCAAGCTTCTAATCATGACATGGTCTTTCTGATGACTAGTGGCTGTCCTGAAGCTATCCAGGAGCTCACCAAGAATATCCTCATTAGAACAAAATATTACCCTATCACCCAGAAAATTTCAAGGCCTTTAGGGGCTCTATGTGGAATGCTGCTATCACCCAATCACTCAGGAAATTACGAGGGGTTTAGAAGCTCTGTGTCAGAAACTGGAGATCAGAGACCAAATACATATTTCTTTTTATGTCACAGGTAGTATATAAAACAATATAACAGTGAATTTAATCTTTCTTACAAGAATTATTAAATGAATGTAAGCTGCATGGGGGCAAGAAACATACCTGGTTTACCATTGTATCTCAACTATTAGCACTGTACCAACACAAACTAAGTACTGCATGTGTTAAATAAATGCCTACCGCTGGGATCATGCTTGAAAATTGTGCTAAAAAACCATGAAAGTCAATCCAAATAGTATTTCTTTGTTGTAATATCTTTGCCAGTGTTTTTTATTCCTTGTTATTCTTTCTCACTTTCTACATACATTTTTCTCTGTCATTTTTCTTCAAAATTCTGAAGTTGCAAAAGTTGGATTGTAATATGTTTAAATTGAAGAGGAAATTTTCTGGAGCAGTTTCTTTCTCATCTCAATCCCAGTTTTAAAAAATCAGCTTGACATATTTGTTCATTTCAGACTAATAGACTAGATTGATAGCAAATGTTCAGGATTTTGTTCTATTAGAAAGAACATTGTTTAAATCATATAATCTTAAAAAATTGTAATTAGTATTGACAGTGGAGCCTTTACCAGTGGGCCGACAATATTTGATATAGCAAATTTATCCAATTAAAATTTACAAAGCCAAGATATTATGTTTATCTATTTATGTTGACTGGTTTTCTCTGATGGTCAGTAACCACAATTCCTGGGGAAGAGAAAATAAATTTGAGATACATCTCCAACCAACAGTATTATTCTTCTGAAAGACCCGAGTATGGGAGATCACTATCTTCCCCCTGAGAAAAAATACATTTTATTTATCTTTCACTTTTTATATTCTTAACATGGGTGATAAAGCAGAATCTTGAAAATTTCTTTGTTTCTTTAAGTAGTGATACAGAAGGGCAGTGTCACACAACACAGAAAGTACTGTGGCATGCTAGCGATCCACTGTGCCTAAGAAGAATTTTTAGCAAAACCCCATAATTATCATCACGAATTTCTGCAGATGTCTTTCCAAATGATACGCCTGAAACTTCAAGTTGTTCTAGTAAAATATAATGAACACAAATAATCTAATCTGTGACATTTCAACACATTATATTAATAGAGTGTTATATGGATAGAAAAGGTAAAGCAAACCAAAATCAGAGCATTCTTTTTTTTTTAAGAGGAGAATTGGAAAATTACGAAAAGATTGGAAGTGTCCAGTGAGCACATTCTTTCATTCTTGGGACACTACCTGAAGAATTTTGTGTATTTTGAAGGACTTTAGAATTTTGAATACATTCTTATTACCTTTCTATTAAGAAAGTACAAAGTTGAATACAGTATATGTCTTAGTCTTCTCAGGCTGCTATGACAAAATACCACAGACTGGGTGGCTGAAACAACAGAAATTTATTTTCTCATAGTTCTAGAGGCTAAAAGTCCAAGGTCAAGGTTCTGACTCATTTGGCTTCTGGTGAAGGTATTTTTCCTGGCTTGCTTGGTGTGCCTTCATATAGTCCATGTGTGTATCTCTCTCTCTCTCTCTGTCTTTCTAAGGAACCAATCCTATGGGATTAGGTCCCTAGTTTAAAAACCTCATTTCAATATTTATGCCCCTAAAGACGTTACTCTAAATACAGTCATATTGGGGGTTAGGGTTTCAACATATGAATTTTGGGAGGGGAGGATACAATTCAGTCTATAGTGGTATAGTCAATTATTTCTTTTTCATATACGTATAATATACTTTGTAAATAATTTTCATTATCTAATATAATGCATGCTTTTTTGAAAATATTAGAAAATACAAACACGTACACTTTCATTTTTCTGTGATTTTAAATGCAAAGCCAAACAAACTATAATTTTTTAGAGAAAATTTATTCCCTATTTTTTCATTAGTAATCTCTTATTCTTAAATAATTCTTTCTATTTCTGTTGCTGAAAATAGAGAAAATAGGGATTATATAACACATATGCAGGTCACTCTAACATCAATTGACAAAACTAATGGAATTTTAAATACTGCAGTTTATGAATAAAATTTGTTTTCATAACAGAATCATGTTGCAATCATGTACATACATATGCCAATTTAAATGAAAGCATTAGAATTTCTATTTATTTTTTAAATTTTTTCTAGATACATAATATTTGTACATATTTGTACATATTTATTAGGATGCATATGATATTTTCATACAAGCATAGAATGTGTACTGGGCAAAACAAGGTATTTAGGATATCCATCACCTCAAGCATTTATCATTTCTTTCTCTTGGAAATATTTGAAATCTCTTCTAGCTATTCTGATATATACTAAATTGCTATTAAAAGTAGTTACCCCTACTGTGCTGTTGAACACTAGAACTTATTCCTTCTATCTAACTATATGTTTGTAACCATTAGCCAACCTCTCTCCATTCCCCTACTCCCACCACACAAACCCATTGCAGCTTTTAGTTACTATCATTCTGCTTTCTACCTCTGAGGTCCACTTTTTTAGCTCCTACATACGAGAGAAAATGAAATATTTGTCTTTCTGTGCCTGGCTTATTTCATATAACATAGCAATCTCCAATTCCATCCATGTTGCTACAAATGGCAAAATTCCATTGTTTATGGCTAAATAGTATTCCATTGTATATATACCACATATTCATTATCCATTGATTCATTGATGGACCTTTGAGTTGATTCCATATCTTAGCTACTGTGACTAGTGTTGCAATACATGTGAGAGTGCAAGTACCCCTTTGATATACTGATTTTTTTTTTCTTCAAAGAAACACCCAGTAGTGGGAGTGTTGGATTGTGTGGTAGTTTTATATTTAGATTTTTGAGAAACCTCCATACTGACTTCCATGATTACTGAATTAATTTGAGGGAAGGCTGAGGTGCCTTCACTTTTAATCAGATAGTATGTTGAGAAATTCCAATATTATAAAGTTTTGAATGATCAGTATTAAAAGTTTTTGTGGTCTAATGATATGGTTTTGATTTTATAGTAATATATGGATTTGTGGTTCATTTTTTAGTTTGGAATGAATATTTATTTCTAGACTCACATACTGGAAGGGATCCTTGAAAGATCATCTAACTCATTGATTTTTGAACCTTTTAATTTTTTATAACCTTTTTGCCTCCTGCCTCTAAGGTAAATCTTATGTGAAATCCCAAGATAACTGCTGAGAAGCTTTGTTTTACCGGGGGCAGGGCCTGAGTCTGAGTCTATCGAGCCTTTCCTTTCCCCCTCTTCTACGTGGCTCCTGAAACACATCCGGGAATCCCAGGGCTCCTAGGCACAGGATTTGGATCTACCCTGATTACTATATAGGGATAGTCCAGTGAAGATTGTCCTCAGTGTTTTCTAGTCTATGAGTTGTAGCTCTTCACAGGAAATCAGTTTAATGACTAGTGTTTAAAAAAATGAAAAGGAAAGAATTAGTAAAGAACAGAAAACATAATTAGAATAAGTATTATTTTGTAAAACTTAGTTACATATGCACATATATTTGTAGGTATATATATTTATGTATAGTCTGATGTAAAATGTATTTTTTCATTACTATTGCACTGTGGGTCATGGCTAAATAAGTGAAAGCTACCGCCTTAGAATGTCCCAGACACCCACATCTGTCCCTGTCTTTAAATTTTCCATAGGAGAATCAATAGCCTGTTAAGTGAATACCTTCATTCCAATTGATATTTTGGAGAAATGTTATGAAATACCGCTTTTGGTATTTCTGTATAAAAATGATTTCAGAAGTTATGGTAATTTCATCATGTCTGTTGTTGGGAAAGGGAGCTGCTCAATCAGTAACTGATATCACTGTGTGACATTTATCCAATTTTTTTAATTGTTCTTCATTGTCCAACTACTACTGACATACTTGTAAAGAGCTCTGGCAATATGTTTGAATTCTAAAAGGAAATATTATTAAATACCTTCTCATAATTGTATATCACAGAAATAAAGTGATGTGTAATTTCCTTGGAAAAAAAAAACAAAGAAAACTCATTCACCAACAGTGAATGAGTTCTCTTTCTTCATATTCTATCCAGAATTTATTTTTGGTCTTTTGGGTTTTTTTTTTCTTTTTGATAATAGCGTTATAACTGAGGTAAGATGATATCTCATTGTGGTTTTGATTTTCATTTCCCTGATGATTAGTAATATTGAGCATTTTGCAATTAAATATTGGCAATTTTTATTCGTTTTTTTAAGAAAGGTCTATTCAGATCATTTGTCCATGTTTTAATGGTTTTTTTTTTTTTTTTTTACTGTGTGGCTGTTCAAGTTCCTTGTATATTCTGGCTATTAGTCCCTTGTCAAATAAATAGTTTGCAAATATTTTCTCCCATTCGACAGGCTGTCTCTTCACTTTGATTGTTTCCTTGGCTGTGCAGAAGCTTTTTAGATTCATCTAGTCTCATTTGTCTATTTTTGTTCTTGTTCTCTATGCTTTTAAGGTCTTAGTAATAAAACTTTTGCCTTGTCCAATGTCCTAGAGCATTTCCTCTGAGTTTTCTTGCTGTGCTTTTATCTTTTATATTTTGGGGGTCTTACAATTAATTCTTTAATTTATTTTGAATTAAGTTTTGTATATAGTGAGAGATAAGGGTCCAGCTTGATTTATTTGCATGTGGTTATCTAGTTTTCCTTGGGCCATTTATTGAAGAAGGTGTCCTTTCTACAATGTATTTTCTGATGCCTTTATTGAAAATCAGTTAGTTGTAAATACATGAACTTATTTCTGAATTCTCTGTTCTATTCCTTTCATCTATGTGTCTGTTTTTGTACCAATACCATGGTGTTTTGGTTACTGTAGCTTTGTACTATAGTATATTTTGAAGCCTCCAGCTTTGTTCTTTTTGCTTAGGATGGCTTCGGATATTTAGGCCCTTTTTTTGATTCCATATGAATTTTAGGATTTTTTTCCTACTTGTGTGAAGGATGTAAATTTCATAGGATGATATGGTTATTTTAGCAGTATTAATTCTTCCAATCCACAAGCACGTGATATATTTCTGTTAGTTTGTGCCCTCTTCAATTTCTTTCCTCAGTGTTTTGTAGTTTTTCTTGTAGAGGTCTTTCACCTTCTTAAATTTATTTCTATTTTTGTGCAGCTGTGATAAATTGGATTTTATTTTTTATTTATTTTGACTAATTTATTATTGGTATACAGAAATACTACTGATTTTTTTGTGTTCATTTTGTATTCTACATCTTTACTGAATTTGTTTATCAGATTTAAGAGTTTTTTGACGGAGTCTTTACATTTTTCTATATATAAGATTCTATTGTCCATCTGCAAAGAGAGACAATTTGACTTACTCTCTTTCAGTTTAGATGGCTTTCATTTCCTTCTCCTGCCTAATTGCTCTGGCTAGATCTTCCAGAACTAGGCTAAATAGTGGGCGAACAGGGTGAAAGTGGTCATCCTTGTCGTTCCAGTTCTTAGAGGAAAGACTTTCAGCTTTTCCTCATTAGATGTTATGTTAGCTAGGCTTTGTCATATATGGCCTTTATTATGTTTAGGTATGATTTTTCCATGCCTAATTTGTTGAGAATTTTTTTATGATGAAGGGATATTTATGCTTATCAAATACTTTTCATGTGTCTATTTAGATGAACATATGGTTTTTGTCCTTCATTTGGTTGAGGTGATGTATCAAATATATTGATTTGCAGAAGTTGAATCATCCTTGCATCCCTGGGATAAATCCCACTTGATCATGATGTATTACCTTTTTGATATGCTGTTATTTTCAGTTGCTAGCATTTCGTTGAGGAATTTTGCATATGTGTTTATCAGGGATACTGGTCTGTAGCTTCCTTTTAATACTGTGTTCTTGTCTGGCTTTTCCATCAGGGTAATGCTGACCTTATATAATGACATAGTAAGAATTCCCTCCTCCTCATTTCTCTGGAATAATTTGAGAAGAATTGGTGTTAGTTCTTTATAAGTTTCAAAGAATTCTGTAGTAAAGCCAACCAGTCCTAGGCTTTTCTTTGCAGAGACTTTTTGCTACTGATTCAATCTCATTACTCATTATTGTTCTGTTTAGGTTTTCTATTTCTTCCTGGTTCAGTTGTGGTAATTTGTACATGTCCAGTAATTTATCCATTTCTTCTAGGTTTTCCAGTTTGTTATAGTAAAGGTGTTGATAGTAGTCTCTGATGATTTTGTGTATTTCTGTGGTATTAGTTGTAATGTCTTCTTTTCATTTATGATTTTGTTTATTTATATCTTCTTTATTTTTTTCATGGTTAGTTTAGCTAGCAATTTGAAAATTTTCTTTATCTTTTAAAAAAAAACCCAACATTTTGTTTCATTGATTCTTTTAATGTTTTTTAAAGGCTATTTCATTTTGTCCCATTCTGATCTTTATTATTTCTTTCATTCTCATTTGGGTTTGATACATTCTGGCTTTTCTAGTTCCTTCAGGTGCATTTTTAAGTAGTTTATTTGAAATTTTTCCACACATTTCACATAGGTGTTGATGGCTATAAGCTTCTCTCTACTGCTGCTTTTTCTCTATCCAATAGATTTCAGTTTGCTTTGTTTCCATTTTCATCTGTTTCAAGAAATTTTTTATTGTCTTTTTAATTTTTTTATTGACTCATCAGTCATATGGGAGCATACTGTTTAATTTCCATGTATTTGTACAATTTCCAAAATTCCTCTTGTTAATGATTTCTGTTTTATTTCATGTGGTCTGTGAAGATATTTAATCTGATTTTATTGATTTTTGTTGAGACTTGTTTCGTGAACTAACATGTGGCCTATCTTAGAGAATGTTTCATGTGCCATTGAGAAGAATGTATATTCTGCAGCTATTGGATACAATGTTCTGTAACTGCCTGTTAGGTCCATTTGGTCTCAAGTGTATCATACAGCCAATGTTTCTTTGTTAATTTTCTTTCTAGATGATCCGTCTAATGCTGAGTATGGAGTGTTGAAGTTTCCAAATATTGTTGTATTGAAGTCAATTTCTTCAGTTAGATCTAATATTTGCTTTATTTATCTAGGTGCTCCAACGTTGAGTACATATTATTTATAATTGTTATATCCTCCTCCTTAATTGATACTTTTATCATTATATAATGACCTTCTTTGTCTCTTTTTACTATTTTTAACTTAAAATCTGTTTTACCTGATATACCTGTAAGTAATCCTGCTTGCTATTGATTTCTGTTTACATGGAATATCTTTCTTCATCCCTTTACTTTCAGTATATGAATGTCTTTACAGGGGAAGTGAGTTTCTTATATGAAGCATATAGTTAGGTCATGTTTGTGTTTTTGTTTTTGTTTCCATTCAGCCAATCTATATCTTTTAAGTGGGTAATTTCATCCATTTATGTTCAAGGTTATTACTGATATTTGCTGAGGACTTTATGCTGTCATTTTGTTAATTGTTTATTGATGGTTTTATATATCATTTGTTCCTTTCTTTCTCATTGCCTATCACTTTGATTCAGTGGGGTTTTGCTGTTACATTTGAGTCCTTTCTCTATCTCATTTGTATATTAGCTCTATCAATGAGTTTTATACTTTTGTGTGTTTCATGATGGTATATATTGTCTTGCAGGGTGTAGGACTCCCTTAGCATTTCTTGGAGGAATCTGGTCTAGTGGTGTTGAATTCCCTGAATTTTTGTTTGTCTGGGAAAGACTTCATTTATGTTTCAGTTTTGAAAGGTAGCTTTGCTGGATATAATATTCATGGCTGATATTTTTTTTTCATTCAGCTCTTTGAATATATCATTGCATTCACTCCTGGTTTCTGTTTCTATTGAGAAATCTATTAGTCTGGTGAAGGTTCCCTTATGTGTTTTTTAAAATTTTCTCTTTTTAGAATTCTTTCTTTCTTTTTTGTTATGTAGATAGTAAATTTTTAAGCACTCTTTTTTATAACAGAATATTATGGGAGTACAAACATTTTGGTTGCATGGGTTGCTTTCATACAGCTTGAGTCAGAGTGTAAGTGTGCCCACCACCCAGATAGTGTACATTGTACCTGTTAGGTGTGATTTCACCCATCCCCTCTCCTTCTTCCCACCCACTTGATTTTCATTGAGTTTTACTTCTGTATGTGTTCATGAGTGCTGATCAGTTAGTTCCAATTTAATAGTGACTACATGTGGTGTTTGTCTTTCCATTTTTGTGATACCTCACTAAGGAGAATGGTATCCAGTTCCATCCGGGTTGTTTACAAAAGGTATTAATTCATCATTTTTTCCTTATGTCTGGTTAGTACTCCACAGTACACATACACCACACCTTATTAATCCACCCATGAATTGATACAGATGGGTTGATCCCACATCTTTTTCATTGTGAATTGTGCTGCAATAAACATTCAAGTGCAAGTGTCTTTTTGCTAAAATGACTTTTTTCCTTTCTGTAAATACCCAGTAGTAGGATTCATGGATTAAATGGTAGGTCAACTTTTAGTTCTTTGAGAACTCTCCATTCTGTTTTCCATAGAGGTTGTACTAATTTGCAGTCTCACCAACAGTGTATAAGTGTTCCTTTTTGTCTGCATCCGCATGAACATCTCCCGTTTTTGGACTTTTTGATGAAAGCCAGTCTCACTGGAGTTAGGTGATATCTCATTGTGGTCTTGATTTGCATTTCCCTGATTAATTAGAGACATTGAGCATTTTTTTATGTTTATTGACCATTAGTCTATCTTCTTTTGAAAAGCTTCTACTCATGTCTTTTGCCCACTTTTTAATGGTGTGGTTTGATTTTTTTCTTGATTTGCTTGAGTTCTTTGTAGATTCTTGTTATTACCCCTTTATCAGATGTATAGCATGCAAATATTTTCTCCCATTCTGTAAGTTGTCTATTTGCTCTGTTGATTGTTTCCTTGGCTGTGCAGAAGTTTTTTAATTTAATGAAGTACCATTTATTAATATTTTATGTTGCTGTGATATCCATTGGGGTCTTCTTGATAAATTCTTTGCCTAGCCTAATATCTAGGAGAGTTTTTCCAACATTTTCTTCTAGAATTCTTATAGTTTAATGTCTTAGGTGTAAGTCCGTTATCACCTTGAATTAATTTTTGTGAGAGGTGAGAGGTAGGGTTCCTGTTTCAACCTTCAACATGCGGCTATCCAATTTTTCCAGCACCATTTGTTGAATAAGGCTTCTTTTCCCCAGTGTATATTATTGTCTGTTTTGTTAAAAATCAGATGGCAATATGTGAATGGTTTTATACCTGGGTTCTCTGTTCTGTTCCCTTGGTCTGTGTCTCTGTATTTGTGCTAGTAACATGCTGTTTTGGTTACTATAGTCTTGTAGTATATCTTAAAGTCTGGTAAAATGATGCCTCCTGGTTTTTTCCTTTTGCTTAAGGTTACTTTGGCTATTTGGACTCTTTCCTGATTCCATACAAAGTGTAGAATTATTTTTTCTAGATCTGCAAGAAATGACATTAGTATTTTGATGGGGATTGTATTGAGTCTATAAATCCCCTTGGGTAGTATAGACATTTTAACAAAGTTGATTCTGCTGGTCCTTGAGCATGATATGTTTTTCCATTTGTTTACATCTTCTGGAATTTCCTTCCTCAGTTATTTGCAGCTCTCCTTGTAGAGATCCTTCACTTCCTTGGTTAAATATATTCCTAGGTATTTTATTTTCTTTCTTGCTATTGTGAAAGGTATTGAATCTTTGATTTGATTCTCAGCTTGACTATTATTGGTGTATAGAAATGCTACTGATTTGTGTACACTAATATCATAACCTGAGTCTTCACTAAAATTATTTATTAATTCCAGTAGTCTCTTGACATAATCTTCGGGGTTTTCTAAATATAAGATCATATTGTCAGCACAGAGTGGTAGTTTAACCTCCAGAGCAATCAAGCAAGAAAAGGAAATCAAGGGTATCCAAAAGGGGAAAAAGTAGAATTATTTCTTTGTTTTTAAGTTTTAACAGTTTGACTATACTGTGCCTGGAAGAAGACTTTGTGAGTTGATATTTTGGGGGAATATTTAAGCTTCTTATATCTGGATGTCAATATCTCTTGCAAGACTTGGGAACCTCTCAGCTATTTAATAGCTGTCAAATAGTTTTTCTATGACTTTTTCCATCTCTTCTTCTTCTAGAACACTCAGAATTTTAATATCATTTCTTTATGTTGCTCTGTATGTCCTGTAGGCTTTCTTCATTCTTTTTTTTTCTTCCTTTTTGTTTTAATTCTTCAGTTCCAGAATTTTGGTTTGATACTTTATTGTGACATTTATCTCTTTGTTGAATTTCTCATTCACATTATGAATTTTTTGATATCTTTGTATCGTTCATCTGTGTTCTCTTATATTTCACTGATCTTCTTTTACACTAATATTTTGAAGTTTTATTCATTTTATATGTTTATTTATTGTTGGACTATGTTGGTGGATAAATATTGCATTTTTTTAGAAGTATTAGATTTTCTTGCTTTTTCATGTTTCTTGTATCCTTACATTGATATTTATGCATCTGGTGTAACAGTCACTTCTTCTAATTTTTTGAATTAGTTTTCATAGGAAAAGACTTTTTCCTGTAGATGTACCTATAGTATTGGTTGTGTAGGGCATTTTAGCTTTGATTCTGAGTGCATGAAGTGGTGTAATCTTTGCATGATTTCTTTGGCTGTGACCAGCATCAGTGGTGTCTCAGTGGTTCCCTCAGTGGCTTAGGCTATAGTTGTCAGTAGAGACTGTGGTGCAGCTTTGCTGGGGACAGGGTCACCCACTAGGCCAATCCTTGGGCCCTAGTGGTGGTAGGGGCAGGCTGAGCATGCCTATTCTTGGGCGTTCAGGCTGCATACATAGCCACTGGTGATAGCGAGTCCAGGAAGGTGGATTCTTTGGCCTCTAGGTGGCTTGTTTAGGTGCTAGTGGCAGCGGTGGGCTGGGCTGGCAGATGGGACATCAAGCCGCTAAATAGCATGCATAGCATCAGAGATAACAGTGGTAGTGACAGGTCAATCCTCGGGCTCCTAAGTGACACAAGCTGATGCCAGTGGTGGTGCAATGGGCTGAGTCGGCCATTTCCTAGGCCCCTAGTTGATGCCTGTGGGTGGGTACTGACAGTGGTGGTAGCAACAGGCTGGATGGGCCCATCCTTAGGCCCCCAGGAGAAGTACACCGGCATAATGTTGGTGGACAGGGAGAGGCAATCCCCAGGCCCCACATGGTGTGCTTGGACATTAGCAGCAGGTGGGCTGGACTTGCTGCAGGCCTCCTGATGGTGTGCATGTGCACTAGAAGTGGCAGGCAGAGAGGGTTGATCCCTAGGCCACTAGATGGTGCACTTGAACACTGGAGCTAGGGACTTGGGGAGCACTAGTGGAGTGGGCCTGTCCTCAAGCCGCCTGATGCTATACATGTTACAGGCTGTTGTGGTAGGCAGGACAGTCCCCAGCCCCTCTGACAGCATACTCAGGCACTGGTGGCAGTTGGGCTGGATCTGATGTCAGGATGCACATGCAATCCTGTGGCAATAGGAGGAGCTGATCCCCATGCCTCACACTGCCATGCTCAGGTTGCAGTGGTGGCAAAGAGCAGAGCAAGGCTTTCCTGAAGCCCCAATACAGCATCTGGGCAAACTGATCCCCAGGCCCAGTAAAGGCACATGCAAATTCACAGTGGCCCTGCTATTGGAGTGGTTATTGTCAGTGGCAGCAGCCTCAGACAGACAACTCCAGGTCCTAGCAAGCACTCACTGCAGCTCCCTTTGTCCCAGGCACAGCTCTCCAGTGTGCTGCAGTACCCTATCCCTGAGATGTAGAACATTGTGTAGGCTAGAGTGACGGGGACTCAGTCACACTGCTACAGGCCTCTGAGTGGATGTGGGGCATGTGAGTGTGGCTCTAGGGATGTGGAGATGCATGAGCTATTGGGCCCCAGGGCAGGATGCAGTCTGGTGGGGTCTGGGCACTCAAAATGGTGCTATGCTATACCTGCTTGGGTCATAGGGAGTGTGTGGGACCCAACACAAACTGCCTTCATGGAAGAATGCCATCATGCAGACTGCAGACAACTCCCTGAACTAGTCTCAGGGCCCATGAGGGCCAAGGGGCTCCTCTCCGGACAATCATTATTTTAAATTATTTACTAAAATATTTTAGTAGTCAAATTTGAAGAGTAAGAAATTATATTTTAGGGACAATAGTGTCAGGGCACTATCAGCTGCTCTATTGCTCCTACATTTACAGTAATATACAATAAATGCTAATTTTCAGCTGTAGTTGGTAGAGAAATGATTTATTTTCTGGGTACTTAATTTTTCTCAAGCCATATTTCCCATTCTCCATAAATTCTTACATTTTCATTAAGATGTAATAAATCAAAGAAGAACTCATTCACTGAATCAAAGATGATTTATCATGGATACTGTTTAACATAGTTTTGAAGTTTTCTGTTTTCAAGAAATTTATGTTATAACTTTTAATTTAGTTATACTGGATAAGAAGAATTAAAAGACGCATTTAAAAATTCCAGTGGCCTAAATGGAACTAAACAACTAGAAAGAATATAGAATTGTTGAAGTTTACTTTATTTAATATTATGACTCCTAGTGCTTATATAGTTCTATAATTATGATATCTAGTATTATTATTCTGTCTTATTCAAATGTTTCTAAGCATTTGTACATTGTAAATACAAATGCTTATGCTAGCTTCAGCAGCACATATACTAAAACTGGAACAAAACAGAGAAGATTAGTATGGCCCCTGTGTAAGGACAACATGCAAATTCATGAAGTGTCGCATATGTTTTGTTATAAAATATTTTCACAAGCTTCATGGTAACCTCAAATCTGAAAACCTATAAGAGATACTCTAAAAATAAAAAGCAAGATATTAAAACACACTACCCAAGAAAATCACTTGTAATAAAGGGAGACAGAAAGAATGTAAGAAAGAGAAGACTACAAAACAATCAGAAATCAAATAACACTATGGCAGTAGTTAGGCTTACCTACCAATAATAACATTGAATGTGAATGGACTAAACTCTAATCAAAAAGCATAGAGTAGCTGAATGGATTAAAAAAACAAGAGCCAACTATATGTTGAGTGCAAGAAACACACTTCACCTATAAAGACACACATAGAGTGAAAATAAAGAGATGGAAAAAGATATTTCATGCAAATGAAAACCAAAAAAGACAAGAGTAGCTGTATTTCTGTCAGATAAAATAGATTTCAAGGAAGAAACTTGAAGAGACAAAGAAGGTCATTCTATAATGAAAAGGGGTGAATTCGGCAAGAGGATATAACAATTCTTAATGTATAGGCACCCAACACAGAAACATCCAGATATAAACAGCAAATATTATAAGAGCTAAAGAGAGAGATAGGTTCGAACACAATAATTGTTGGAGAATTCAGCACTCCACTTTAAGCATTGGACAGATTATTCAGACAGAAAATCACCAAGGAAACATTGTACTTAATCTGCGCTATAGACTAAATAGACCTAATACATATTTGCAGATTGTTTCATCCAGCACGTGCAGAATACTTGTTTTTTCCCTCTGCACTGGGATCATTCTCAAGAATAGACCATATATTAGGCCACAAAGTCTTTGTAAATTTTTTAAACAATTGAAATCATACCAAGTATTTTCTCCGACCAAAATGGAATGAAACTAGAGATCAATAACAAGGGGGACACTGGAAAATATATAAACATATGAAAATTAAACAATATGCTCCTGAATGACGAGTGGGTCAATGAAGAGATTAAGAAGGAAATTAAAAAATTTCTCAAAACAAATGAAAATGAAAACACTGCATATCAAAACTTATGGAATATAGGAATAAGAGGAAAAACGGTAATAAGAGGAAAGTTTATACCAATAAGTGCCTACATCAAAAAAATAGAAAAGCTTAAAATAAACAACCTAATGATGCATCTGAAAGAACTAGAGAAAGAAGAGCAAACCAAACCCAAAATTACTAGAAGAAAAGAAATAATAAAGATCAAAGCAAAAATAAATGAAATTGAAGCAAAAAATATAAAATGTCAATGAAATGAAAACTTGGTTTTTTGAAAAGATAAACAAAATTGACAGACCTTTAGCCAGACTAAGAAAAAAGGAGAGAAGAACAAAATAAATAAAAACCGAGATGAAAGAGGAGACATTACATGTGACACTGCAGAAATCCAAAGAAGCTTTAGAGACTACCATGAGCAACTATATGCCAATAAATTGGAAAACCTAGAAGAAATGGATAAATTCCTGGACACATACAACCTACCAAGATTAAACCTGGAAGAAATCCAAAACCTGTATAAATCAATAACAAATAAGAAGATAGAAGCAATAATAAAAAGTATCCCATCACAGGAAAGCCCAGGACCCAATGGCTTCACTGCTGAATTCTAGCAGGCACTCAAAGAACTAATGCCCACTTAAACTATTCTAAAAATTTGGGATAAAAATCCCTTTTTCTTTACTCAAACAATTCAGTATGAACTGTATTAGTGATTCTTTTAGGCCAAAGTATATCAGGCCATTCACTGACTTAACAAAAACTTTTGACACACCTTTTTAAAAGGAAGGCAGTATTCAGGGTACTAGAAATATTGCAGTGAACAAAAACAATGTCCCTACTTTCATGAAGCATATTTTGTTAAGAAGTAACAGGCAATAAACAGTAAGCCAATAAATATGTAATGAGCTGAGAAGAAAACAAGGTAAAGCAATGGTTCAAAGAGTGGAAAGGTATGCTATTTTAAATTAATGGTTATAAAATTATCTCTGATAAAGTGACCTTTAAACAGAGACCTGAGCAAAACAAGGGGCAACTTTTAAATCTTTAATATAGAAGTTGTCTCTAAAGTGAAAATGAAATGTGTTCTATTCATTTATTTATGAACTGCTTTAGAAATGATTCAGTGAAAGAGATGCCATTGAGGCAAGATCATTGTGTTTGCTTTATTTTAGTTTAATTTTGTTCAGAGCATTAGATCCCTTTAGGATGAAATTTACATAAACATAAGCAATATGTGATATTTTTAGTACTTTGAAATTCCTAGATATTTTTAAAGTGAAGCATGAGTAGTGACAACTCTATTTCTTTTTCATGGTAAAACACAATACAAATTCCTCACCTAATTAATGACATAGATTTAAACTCTCAGTTTCAAAGAGTTTGAAATTCAAATCAACCACATTGGTGTCAGGGAACATAGAAATTATACTAACAAAAAATAGAAAAATATTGAATCAAGAGCTCTTGAACTAATAAATGTCTGACAGAAGCTGAAGACAAAGTGTAAACATCACAGAATCCCAGCTCTATCCTGAGGCATGCACATACATATAAAATCCAGAATATATCACAAGAATATTTTTAAAATATTTGTAATATTCTCTTTCTTCCTTTCTGTGATCTGTAAGAAAAACAAAATTAAATTCTGATCAACACTGTTCCTGTGAATTAACTCATTCATTACTCTTTTTATTGAACTATTACAAATGTTGACTATCTAGTTAGCTATAAGCAAATTTAAGACCCAACATTTTAGGCACTATATTTATTTATAAGGATATACATGTGATTAAATAGAATTCTTATTCTTCTGAGAGTTTATAGTCTTTAATGGGTAACATAACATCTAAATTAATTAAAATTGAAATATGATAATATGATGACTTCTAAAAAGCAAATGCTAGATTATTGGCCCAGAGAGGGGAGTTTTTAACTCTCCATGGAAAAACCGAGGATGCATTTCCAGAGAAGTGCATACTTAGAAACTGTAGTCTTGAAGAATGGAAGTGGAGCTATATATATATAGCTTTTTGTTAATTTCAAACTATCTTAATTGTACTTACTAACTTCCAAAAATTGTTCTCTCTATTCTAAGTCTCTTGCACTTTTAAAAAATTTAAGAACCCAGATTGTCAATTTCTACCAAAAAACCTGCTAGAATGTTATTAATATCTATAGCTGAATTTGGGGTTGATTGGTATCTTCCATTCCATGAACATGGTAAATTTCTCCATTTCTCTAGGTCTTCTTCAATTTCTTTGAGTAGTCATTCACAATTTTCAGTGTAGAAATCATGTTATAGATACCTTTTTAGATCTCTTCTTAGTATTATATGATCTGTGGTACCATTACAGATGAAATTGGTTTTATAATATTTTTTGTTAATAATAAATAAAAATGTCATTGATTTTTGGACCTTGGACTTACATCTTCAACTTCTCTACATTAATATATTAGTTACAGTATTTTTTTATAGATTGGGATTTTCTAAGTAAATAATTTTATGAAATTAAAGACAGTTGTGCTTCTCCCTTTCCAATGCATACCTTTTGTTCCTTTTTCTTACTTTATTACAATGGCAAAAATGTCCAGTTCAATATTCAAAGGATGTAGGAAGGAAAACATCCTTGCCTTGTAATTGATCCTTTATTTTGAAGAAATTCTTTTAGCATTTATTGTAGAAATGGTCATATGGTGACAAATCATCTTCATTTTTTTTATTTGCCTAAATTTTTTTCAAATTTTTACTTTATTTCTTAAAGATACAGTTGCTGTTGCTAGATACAGAATTCTATTGGCAGATTTATTCTTCTAAGCTCTTTAAAAATATGCCATCATCCTATAGTCTTCATAGTTTCTGATGAGAAATATATAGACTTCCAAATTTTTTTGTCTGTTTTATGTAATGTGTCATTTTTTTGTGACTACTTCAAAGCCTTTTTTCTTTATCTCAGATTTTCAGTAACTTGATTATGGTGTCTCTGTATATGGTTTTATTTGAATATATCCTGTTTTAAGTTTGCTGAGCTTCTTAAACTTGTATTATTCAGGTCTTTCAAAAAATATGGGAAGTTTTCAACCATTATTTCTTCAATCATTTCTTGTACCTTATCCTTTCCATTATCTCTTTTGTAAAATTACTATTTTTCCCATGGTAATGAGTAAGTGTCTTGTGGGAATATACTTTGAGACTATATAAATATCTTGTGTCTCCTCATACTTTCACCCACCGGTTTTAGCATCTGTTAATGATTCTTGCTTGCAACAAGTACCACTGAGGCATTAGCCAAGTGGTTTTAGCCAAATGGTGATTTTTCTTTTTCCATTATTTTTTTACATTTGTAAATTGTAAGTCCAACTGAAATGCAAACTAATTTGTTGTGAAAGAAAGTAGATCCGTTTTTTGGAGGGACAACGGAGGAGACAGGAGTGGCAACATTATCAAGAAGCACAGGGAACTTACAGAGGACCTGGACGTGTTCACTATCCTGATTGTGGTGATGGTTTCCTGAGTGGATACCTGTGGCATAAGTTACCAAATTGCACACTAAACATTTGAAGGTTGTTGTATTCTAATTACACTTATGTAAATCTGATTTTAGATAATTCAGCTGGAATTTTTCATATATCTTACTTCTGCTTCACCTAGTCCTGATTTACAGAAATTGTTTTTCACAAAAGTCTTCATTTTATTGAAGTTATATTAAATGATTACTATTTTATATATATTTTATAAGACAAAGAATCATAATTACCAGCATTTTGGGAGGGAAAAAATGAAGGCACAATAGAGGAAAAAAGAGAAAGGAAATCAGTTATTAAAATTGAAATTTGAAGGCAACAAGAACTAAAAATACATGTTATTGTTTGAAAAATTGTGCCTTTGGTTTTGTATTTGAGTATGCATAATCCTAGGAGGAAAAAATAGAATGAGTTTTGAGTTTTGGAAGTTAAGGAAACTGGATTCCAAGCCCAAGGGTGACAAAAAGTAAGTGTTCATCATTAAGCTCATTATTTTATACCCTCCATGAAATGAGATTAAATCTGATGCTCTCAGAGGGGTTTTTCTCCTTTATTCTAAAACTATGTGATCTGTCACTCTTGGATAGAATTTATAATGGTCAGGAGCTCAAAAGTAATTCCATGAACCTCTAATGTAAACACTTTATTTATGTCCAGCCAATTCAATTACATAACCCTTTATGAACATCATGCTGAAGAAAAGCACTTACTGGTTCATTATAATGAGTAATAGTTTCTCTTAAAAATATCCTACTAAAAATAAAATGTATGTTGTAAAAGAATGATAAATTTCAATTACTCTAAATTGTGAATAGAAAATCTTTCATTGAGCATAATACTCAATTTATCAACTCCATTTGGTCATATTAAATAAGCATTCACACATGTGAAAGGAAAATAATGCATTTAAACTCATTAAATATCACAAAACACACAAGATACATTATAATAAATTTTAGAATATTGCTATGAAATAAAATAAAATATGAGAGTTTTATGCATTGAAAAGAACACATGGATAGACAATATGTGTCTTTGTTTCTTTCACTAGGAATTATATTGTGAGTGCTGAAGAAAAATTATTCAGTGATACTTGTTAAAGACTTGATTGAGGACCATTGTGATAGGTATAGGAACACCTGAAATGGGATTTTGTGGTGAGGGAAAAGAGACTGGGCTCAACTCGGAATACAGCATTCTAAATGGGAATTTAAAGAACAGGGTGGGAATCAGAGGATGGAAAATTACTAAGAGGAAACATCAGGGGTAAGCGGAGATTCTGTCTAAACCCACCAAACAGGAATCTTACTGAAGACAGGCCAGGATAATAGGCCTCACCTTGGGATGGTAGATTAGGAACCTAATCAGATGGTCGTGATCAGATAACCAGGGTGGGGTTCCTTGTCAAACTGACTTAGCAGGGTTTTTGCTAAAACTGGGTTTTACAAGAAAATACACAGAAGGGATGAGAAGATTCAGGAGCCTGACTAAATTTTGGTAAAACAGAGAATTTTTGTCATGAGCAAAATATAGTGTCATGAAAGCATATGTGGAAGGAAATGGAATCAAACTGATAGAGAAATCTCTAAAGCTTACCCTCTTAGCTATGGAAACACTATCAGAATGATGACCTTTAACAATTTTTGGTGAAATCATTTTGAAATAACTAAGTTTAATTTAGGAAATGAGTCAGTACTATTATTTTTTAAAAAGAAAATAATTCTTCAAAAGGAGACTGCATTAAGCATCTAAAAAGTAATCATTGCATGCAGGCTGTGCACAGCTTGCACTCTGGCAAATTTGTAAGAATTAAATGCTGGACTATTCAACGACTTCCAAAAATCAATGAGAAAGGGGGTCATAGACGAAGTGCACAGCAATTCTTGTGCATGGATGGACAATTATATGCTTAAAAGAAATGTTTAAATGTTCCACTCTCCTGAGGGAAATCTTTGCTTCAGAATTTTCACTACCTTTAAAAGAAAATTATTTCCTTTGAAAAACAGCACTTTCAAAGATTTTCATGACTGTGAACTGGCATTAGAAGAAACCAGCTTCATTCTATGGATATTTACGTAACACTTACTACATAAGAAAATAAACAGGGTAAACCATAAGAAAGCAAAGGAAGTGAAAGATAAGAAAGAGACAATACTGAAAGGAAGAAACAAAATGGTATAACAGAAAAAGAATTATCCAAGCTTGTAAAAAAACTATTATCTGTTGCTTCAGACAAACATTTTTGAAATGTAAATGATTCAATAATGAGTGTTTAAAATATCCAACTCTCAGTTATCCCACAGAGAATTATATATTTCCTACCTAAACCAGTCCTTGAGATTTTCATATCAATTGTTTTAAAAGGATGAGAAAAGTAAATTCATTAAATATTTTATATAAATTCTACTAAATCTATTTAGACCAATCTTTCCCAAGAATTGGCTCAATTAATTGATTCTATAAATGCCTGGACATAAATTGTTACCATTCTGCTATCAATAATTTTAGTCATTTTAGAACTTCTCAGAATGTTTAACAGAAGTGGGGGAGAGGCTAGAATAGAAATGAAACTCAAACTAGTCAATTCTATTTTATTTAACATCTCTGGCAAAAATAGTTTAGAAAATAAAGGAGATTATGAATTAAAATTGCATTTCCTTACATTTTTCTGGAGTTTTACTATCAATATCATCAATATCATCTTTTCCTTCTATAACTAGGGAAAATGTGTAGCTGTGGTTGTCTCTAAAGCAGTACAGTAGCCTCTCCTTGTTAGCAATTGCACTTTCCTCATATCAGTTACCCTCAGTTAACTGTGCTCCAAAAATAGGTGAGTACAGTACAATAAGCTATTTTGAGAGACAACATGCACATAAATTTATTACAGCATATTGTTATAATTGTTCTATTTTATTATTAGTGTTAATCTCTTACCGTACCTAATTTATGAATTAAACTGTATCATAACTATGTACGTATAGAAAAAAATGTAGTATATATAGCGTTTGGTACACTATTTGTGGTTTCAGACATTCACTGGAAGTCTTGGAACGTACCCCCTGCAGATAAAGGGGAATTGCTGTATTCAACATGTGTGCGTTATTTCAGTTACATACTGGACCAGAATGAAATTATACAGTACAACTGTATCCATAATAAATGTGGAACAGATTTACTTTTATAATATCTGAGACCATTTATTGAGTTTCCAGACTTATATGATATCCATTAGTCTAGGTAAGTACCAAAGTGAACCAAAATACACATACATTAAACTATTATCTCAAGACCATTAAGAGGCTCTGGTGCTTTTCACAGTCATTCCAAACGTCACCCCACACATCCACCCCTATGTATTTTTAGGTAACCTAACTTCCCAACTCCAGAGCCTCTTCTAGTCTTCTTCAGACTCCCCACTGAAGTGTTTCAGCACAGTTTCTCCTCTTAACAAATATCAGAGCACATCTGTCATAGCTATTAGTCAGCAAAATGTTTACTGAGCATCCACCCATTGTGTAGAATGGATTGCCCCAATATTTAAGGAAAGAGCTAGAATTAGGTCAAAGAAAACAGCAGTGTTTTTTAAAAAACCTTTTTAGTGGTTGCTTGTATTTTCTCTCTTCTTCTAGAGCAGTGTAGCTGTTTATTCACAAGAAAGCCAAATGCCCCTTATTGAATCTGACATAGGTATGGGCCAGCTATTTACAGTTTACTTCATACTCTGGTTTTCTTTTTTTTTTCTCCTGTATTTTCTAGAGGCATTGAAGAACATTTCAATAATGGTTTGTCCCACTATAAGAAAAAAATATTTTTACTCTACTTTTAAATTTACTGCTTTATCTCAAGAGCATTAAAAATGTGTAATGACCAGACTCCAGATGTAACTGTAGCTCAAAATGTATGTAGCTTAAAATGAATGATACTGTGAACTGAGATGTTTAGAGATTCAAATTGAAACACAGCTCTCAAATGTGCGAAAGCCAACTTCGAACAGGCGTATTACACTCAATAGCTACTCTTGTGACATGAGACATTATTAAACTAATTAAAATTAATACCTCTCAAGGCTTTCTTGTAACTGTATAGAAAAGAAATAGTGTTATCATATACATATATATTCATCTTCCAAGATGAGTATGTATATATTCATTTTTTATGATGAGAAAACAAAAGGAAAATAATTAGGTTATGTAGATATGAGGCAGAAACATTTTTGTTAGCATTGTCTCAGATTGTCAGAGTGGATTTGAGGGCTTTTTAAATATAAAACACAATGTGAAAGTTAGTACTTTTATTTTTTAAAAATGTTCTCATACTATATTCCCCAAGCAGCAAAAGCAACCTAACAAAAATTAAACACAATACATGGCAAAATATCCAAAGTAAAAGTGACTAAGGAAGAGCTTCTGCTCTCAGATAATCATGGGGTAACCAAAGTGCCTCTCCTGTTGAGGACAGGCTGGGATTTTGGCCAAGAGATTGATTAACAAGACTTATGCTGCTGACCTGCTGCTTAGACTTGAGTATTGGATGCACTTGATAACAAGCCAGCTGTGAGTCTTTCAGAATCCAGATGGTAGTGATTGTTTGCGTGTATAATAACATGTAAAGTATATTAAGAAACAGAATTAACTGTGAAGTTACATATCATAGGTGCATTAGTTTGCTAGGACTGCTGTAACAGTCTAGACCACAAACTGAGTGGCTTAAAACAATATCAACTTATTGTCTCATAATTCTAGAGCTTGAAGTTCAAGATCAAGATGTTGGCAGGACCATCCTCCCTCTGGAGATGCTAGGGAAGGGTCTGTCCCAGGAGCCTCTGCTGACTTTTGGTAATTCCTTGGTTTATGGCAATATAACTCCAATCTTTACATTGTGTTCTGTATGTGTGTGTGTGTGCGCGTGCACGTGTGTGTGTGTGTGTGTGTGTGTGTCTATGTCCAGATTTATTTCTTTCACAAGGACACCAGATACATATATTGGGGCCCACCTTACTCTAGTATGACCTCATAGTAACTAATTATGTTCTGAGGTACCATGGGCTAGGAATTCAACATATGAATATTTGGAAAACATAATGCAACCTGAAACAAAATATAAATGTCTTCCTTCAAGCAAAATTTATAGACAGTTGAAAATTAATGTATTCTTATGCCCAGACATGGAACAGTATCTGTAAGTCTCATATTATTCATGCATAAATCAAGTAGTATGTATGGTAAGCAAAATGAGGGTCAATTTTTCTTATAAAGTTCCATTTTTTTGGAAAATAGCCATGACTTGCAGATAAGCAGCAAGAATGATTTCAAAAGCTACTTTATATGATTTCCAAGATTTCCAATTCAGTGGTTTATCTATTCAAGAAAAAAATGGACCTTTAAATGTGCTTTTATTGAGGATTGATGGAATATCTGTTTACTAGGACAGTTACTCAATGTTTTGAAAGCACAAAGAAAGCCAATTGGCTGAAAGCTATTGCTTTTAGAACAAAAATTGTATAATTAACTTATTGTCACTTTGTCTGATGATTTCCTAACTTACAAATCTCTGTAAAATGACTTTTGTCAGGATGAAAGAAAAAACCCTCTTCCTTTTATAAATAATTTTAGCAAAAATTTTAGATAGACTTTAAAGTTTACACCTGTGATGTATATTTTATACCTAGCCAACATTAAAGGGAAAATAAAGCACTATTGATTTTCAATTTTATTGTACTTGTGTATTTTGTCCTATGTCTTTAGTTTCAAAAGGCTTAGAGAGCAAAGTTGCCAATTCTACAGATTAAGAAGGGCCTTTTAAAATATGTATGATCAGATTTTCAATAAACTTAAATTGTCAGACAATTTCAATTCATTTTAATACAACAAACATTTGCAGATTGCCAACAATATGAAACACGTTACAGCAAGCAACATGGAAAGTAAAATGAAAAAGAAGATATGGTCCCTTGCTCATGAAGAGGTGATATCAGTTAGAGAAACTGAAACAACTGAATTAGAAAATTAAAGTAAGGAATTACCTCTATAGAATTAATTTTGAAGTATAAAACTTATGAGAATAGCAATAATAATATAACATTTAACAACGACATGGTGCTTCTTGTATGTCAAATGCTGTTCCAAGTGTTCTCTCTCTCTATATATATATATATATTTAATCTCAATAGCAATATTATGATATAGATACTCTTATTATCCTATTATATAGCTAAAAAGAAACCAAGGCAAAGAGAGACTATATAAGATGGTTTCTGTGGCTGCACACTTAAAAAGAGTTGCAGTTATGACTCAAACTCAGTTGCATTGTCTCTCCAAAATCTTTTTCTTGGCCATTACCCTGTAGTATGTTTGTACTCTTAGAATTTCTGGCACCTACACATTAATCTGGAACCCACCAAATACAATAAAAATAGTCAAAAGGATAACAATGAGGAAAATTCATGTTACCAATCCAAAAATTATTTAAAAAGTATCTTTCAAATTCTGTGAACTTTAAACCAGATGAGGAGGGATGTTGGGAAAACTATCAGATGCTTATACGTATGGTGTAGGGGAGGCATTGCTAGCCTTCCCCGTAACAAATACCTGCTCAGATCTCACTTAAGGGAGAGATTTCATCAAAAGTCTGAAAAGCCAGCCAAGAAAGACTTCTTGCTTGGAATATGAATCTAAAGGAATGGATGGCTCATGGGAGAAGCAAAGGATATTCTTGACAAGAGCAAGTTCCAGCTGCATAATAGCAGAGGAGCAGAGCTAATGCAGGAAGTCTCATACAAACCATCTCTGCTTTTCATATTCCATCCTCTGAATCTCAAGAAACACCTGCAGGAGCTAGGATAAAGGCAGAAGGCAAGAAGCCATCATTCAGGCAGTCGTGATTCAGAGTCAGGTGAGCAGAAATAAGAATGACAAGGAGAATCTGCCACATGGGGATTCACTCACTGATTTTTTTTTTTTTCTGAAGGAGAAAATATCGATAATTATGGACAATTTGTTTTTAAAAATTAGTTTAGACCAAATTTATAAATTTAAATTGCTAATTGCCCTGGCTTACTTCCACATCCCATTTCAGAAATGAGTAATAAGCAGCATGGGGCCTATGCCAAAACACATTTTTTTTTTTAAATCAGAAGAAGAATATAATAAGCAAAAAAGTGACCCTCATTGCCTGGATCAAGTCTACCAAATGCTTGTGAGAAACAGGGAGAAGACTCCTTAATCGAGGCTGTTAGAATAGCATTACTACTGCCATACTTTTGGGACCAAAGGAATGAACAGTCCCTTCCAGATAGCCAATCAAAAAGAGACCTTTGTAGCCAAGTTAATTAATAAGAATATGACCTGAATGACCCACTGTCTTGTTAGCCTGACTAATCAGGAGGAAGGCTGCTGCTGGCTTCCCTGTGCATCTGGGGCAGGGTCAGGAGCCCCAGGTTCCCTGGACATTCATTTTCACTAGGACTTTCATTCCCGGTTTGTTGTCTCCTCCCTTTAATCTGCCCTATTCCCCTAACTCTTCCCTTCTTTTACTTTGCCCTCAGGTACCAAACAAAAGTGTGAGCCAGCCAACCCCTCTTTCTACATAATCTTTTATTTGACTTTCTCCAAGCCTTCTTACCTAAACTGAAATGGCCTTCCCCAAGGGCACTGTGTCCTCTTCTGCAAGGGAGGCTATTTAGCTCTCTCTTCCAGGCACATTAGGCTCTGTCTCCCCTCTCTGTGCCCCTTAGTCTCCAGCTAGACAAGCAGGAAAATGAGGCAAGAAAAATGTAAAACATGTCTTAAAATGCACTGATGAAAGCCAAAAAAATAAAAAATAAAAAAAAAAACAGTAAACTAAACTTAAATAATGATAAATTTATTTTGACAACACCAACAGGAAATACAATACTTATTTTAGTTTTTACCTCTTTTTTAAGACTTTTGATCTCTAAACAGACAAAAACATGGACAGACAAGTTCCTCTTTACAGTGGCCTGTTATCTACTTAGCATGTACTGACTATCATCTTTAGTTCTAGAGCCATGGTAAACTAAAAGCTCAGAAAGTTGAAGTAGCCTGATGAATTTCAATAATTCAAAAGAATGAATTAATTTGGTACACTCGCCATTTGAGATTGTGAGCTGAGATTTGGCCTGTTTCTCAAATTGGCTTACTTCAAAAGTCAAACCTGTCTTTTCTTACTTTTTCCCTTCTTTTCCCAGATGAGCTCATCTATTCCCATGACTTTAAATATCATTTCTGTGCTGATAATTCAAATATTCATATTACAAGCCTAAATCATTCTCCTATAAAGTAAACTCTTACAACCAAATGTCTACTTAAAATTTCCATTTCAGGGCCTTGCACACATATGTTCAAATCAAAACGTTTGTTTTCTCCCTACCCACTACTCAAATCAAACCAAGGGCCCTGCCCATGTGTCTCCTATTAAGAAATGATATTATTTCTTGGGCTATTCCACCCAAATCAAGTTCCCTAAATCAGGGGTCAGCAGACTTTTTTTTCTGGAAAAAGCCAAATAATAAAGAGAGGTTTTACAGGCCCTATGGTTTCATCATTTTGGCATAAAAGCAGCTATAGATTATATGCAAACAAATGGGCATGGCCAAGTCTCAATAAAATTTTATTAATGGAAAATGAAATCAGAATTTTATAAAATTTTTACATTTCATGAAATCTTTTGATTTTTTCCATCACTGAAAAATATAAAAACTATTCTTACTTCACAGTCATATAAAATCAGGTGGTAGGGCAGATTTGGCCTATGGGCCATAGTTTGCTTACCCTGCCTAAACGATTACATCAGACTACCTTTCTGACATCTCCTTCTCCCTCTTTTCCTCTAGATCAGTATGTCCCAGTCACATCAGCCTTCCTCTCTTCTTAAAATACTCCAGTCTTCTTCAGACTCAGGCCTTGTGCATTGAATCTTATCTTGACTTAGACCATGGCTTTGCTTTTGATATAAATAGTTTACTATTTATTCTTTATTCATCCAAAAAAATGCAACCTTTTCATAACTTAATTTTTTATTTACCTCCTCTAAAGAAACATTTTTACTCCACCCTAATATCCTTTTCTCATAGCACTTATCATTCTAGGAAATTATAAAGATAGTGCCAAGCATATACGTAGCAGTCACTCAATAAAAGAATTACTGAAATAAAATGAAAATTCTCTGAAACAATAAGAATATAGAATTTTTGAAAGAAAAAAATTGGCACATCTTATTAAATATAAAAACTAAAGAATAATCATCCTTAACAAATACATTAGCAAAGCTAATAAATTTCAACAAAAAAGAAAGTAATTTATAAGCATTCAGGTAAAGAAAAAGTCTCATTCAAACGAGAAAATAACAGAATTCCAAGTTAGTCTCATAATTCATTGAAACTTTCAAGATTAGAAAAAAAAAGTACAGCATGTTAAATTCTGGGAGAAAGAAAGCTTAATGCAAGTAGTCACTCGAGAGTAGGAGACTATAGGACAAAAATGCCGGTGAGGACCTCCACAGACCCGGTGCCCAGCAAAATGATAACTGGAAAAAAAAAGTATTAAAAATTTAAAAATAAAGTCTCTCAAATGTTTCCTAAAGGTAAATAGTTAATGAAGAAACATTTATTCAGGACAATCTACTAAATCTCAGTAAGAACAGTAAGAGTCTGTGGCATTTGAGCAATGAATCACCGAGCTCTCTCCACTCTTCTGCCTGTTCAACATGAGAGGGACCACTCCTTAGTGGGTGTGGACAAGAAGGTAAAGCTCCCTCTTGGCCCAGCTGCCAGTAAAAGGCTACAGTATCTCTCCAGGAGGGGCAAGCTGCTAGCATTTCTCATCACCCACATTTCATTCCATGTTACAAAGGTAAAATTCCAGGCAAAAGCAACCGAGTGGTCGAGGGATCCCTTGTTACCACCTATCCCCACTTGTAGGGTGGAGGCTATACCCCAGGTATAGCAGGACAAGACTGCTGAAGCTCCAGTTACCCTCACTTCAGCTCGCTCACAGGGCAGATGTTCAGCTTTAGAAAGAAAAAGTCAAAAAGATCAGATGATAGCACCTGTATCCCATGCCCAACTCATAAAGCAGGAAGATCACGCTAAAACAAGTGGGTCACTGTTCATGGTCCAGCTCCTTAGAGAGATAAAACTATATATTTCCTATCACAGTAGACTCAAAATATTATTCCTTCTTTGAACTTATATGGGTATAAATTTAGAAATCAAAGATATGGACATAAATTTGTAAATCCTTAATCACATTTCCAAGGATATATACCCGAATGAATTAATTTGATTTTACTCCAAGTCTTATATACAGAAAGGGAGATTTTTTCAATTAAAATAATTATGCATTCTTAATTATCTCATTGTGTGTTGAAGATATAGTTGATATTCATACATGCTTTGCTTTTAATCTATTCTTATGTATAAAGTAAATGCCAGATATGAGGTCAGGAGGATATCAAGACTAGATATCCCTGAGTTCAATGGATATAGTTGATTTAAGAATATGGCAGAAGTTCTCAGCTATAGGGTTAGTTACAAGGAAGGTTTGCCTATATCCAGATGATTATTTCCAAAGAGCAGGTGTCTGTCTACATTTATTTCCTCCCTTAGGCAAAATGATTGCCTCTCTGATATAACTACCAGGTACATCACTTTGAAGAGTAACTTTAACTTGTGGAGGTGATCTTGTCCGTACTCAATCTTGGCATCTCTTTGAGGAAAACACTTTTCCTCATTCTCACCTGTAGCAAAAGCATGGCTCACCAATGTTTCATGTAAACTAAAACCTGATATATTCAATGGGCTTCTATAGCTGTTCAGCCTCAGCACTAGCTATACAGAACTGAAAACAAATGTCACTCTGCTCAGTGGGCAGAATTCAAGGTTGTTCACTCAGTTTCCCCAGGACTCCTCTAGATGGATTGTGTTACAATTTTGCTGACTCTGACTGTGCCAATTGCCTATACATTTGGTCTGCTAGTTGCAAAATTAGACCAGCAGATTAAAGAAATCCCTCTTGAGGTCCACAAAATATGGAAACAAATTATGTTTGCTGTTCAAACCATCTGGGTCACTCATGTAGATGCCCACAGTAAGGGCCCATTCTCTGTCAAGATCAACTGGGATGAAGCTACTGAATGAGCCTGTACTTCCCAGTTTGCCACCGTTCCTGGCTGTATCCATCATCATACTAAGTATGGTAACACATCTACCATCATAGCCTGGGTACAAAGTGAAGAATTTTATGTTTCTGAAGCAAAAACTATCACTAAATGCTAGATTTGTAATTCCTGCCAAGCACTGGCCTAATTGTCTCATAACAAGACAAACTATATGGCACAAAGTATTGCCCCTGTTCACTCCTGATAGATCAACTATATCAAACTTTTGAATTGTTTAAGAGGCTATTGATAATATTTCATTGACGTTTGCACTTTTTCAGACTATGATGTTGCTGATTTCAACCCAATAAGATGATTCTACACACATCATTGTGAGACTTGAAACTAATCTGCACCATGCTTTTTGTTTTCCAGGCCATTTGCAAAAGTGTGTGTTTTATCACAACAACCACTCAATAATGGGCTGATTATCAAAGTATTCCATCCACCTTCTGTGCTCCTATGTCCACATGTATCTGGTATTGTTGAGTGTTATAAAAACCTCCTCAAAAGTCAACTGAAAAAGATTTCTAACAGATGAAAAACATGGAGGAGTATATTAATTTATTTTAACTATAACTTATTTTGGCAAACCCATTAGGGTTCTTTGGTTCGTACATTCTCCAGGTGATATCCCAGCCAAAATATGGTATAAGGACTGCAAATTGAATTCAGATTCAAGCATTTAGAAACTCTTTTTGGATTAACATGGTCCTAGATCATAAAGATAATGACCACTTAGTTAAATCCACTGTACACCAGTGCTCCCTACAGTGGCCCACATGAGTCAAAATTTACACCTGATTTAGGAGTCTCACGTTTTCTACAAGCATCCTTAAAACTTTGGCAGGCTAATTTTGTTAGTTTACATGTAGTGTAAATCTCAGCATTTACAAAGTACTTGACATTTGTCTTCTTTGAAAAATACATTTTTTTCACCTTCTTCACTTTGTTATATCTGTATAATTTCCCATTAAAAATTTTAACTGAGATCAATGTGTTGTTAACTGTTATGAAATGATATCATTCCAATCTGAAGCTGTATACTGGCAATTATATTTTCAAATATTAAGCCAACTTTGCATTCCTGGGATAAACTCCAGCTGGTCATGGTATAATATTCTTTTATGTTTTGCTGCATTTGATTTGCTAATATATTTTTAAGGATTTTTATGTCTTTATATTAACCTATGACATTTTTTCTGTAGTGACTTCATCAAATTTGTTATCAGTGTTATGTTGACTTCGTAAAACTATTATTAGGAAGCATTTCTTCCTCTTCTGTTTTCCAAAAGAATTTGTGTAAGTTTGGCATTATTTTTTTCTTAAATGGTTGATGGAATTCACCTGTGGAACATCAGGACCTGGAATTGTCTTTGTTTTGAAATCATTTTTTAACAAATTAAATCACTTTGATAGATATAGGGTTATTCTAATTTTTTATTTTAAGTGTGCCTGTTTGGGTAATTTATACATTTTAAGGCAGCAGTCCCCAAACTTTTTGGCACCATGGACAGGTTTTGTGGAAGACAATTTTTCCACAAACCTGTGGTAGAGGGTGGGGTACTTTCAGGATGATTCCAGCACATTACATTTATTGTGCAGTCAAACCTCTCTATTAATGGTAATATGTATTTGCAGCCACTCCACAGTGCTAGCATCATCGCCTAAGCTCCACATCAGATCATCAAGCATTAGATTCTTGTAAGGAACTTGCAACCTAGATCCCTCAAATATGCAGTTTACAGTAGGGTTTACTCTCCTATGAGAATCTAATGCTTCTGACAGAAGGCGGAGCTTATGCAGTGATGCCAGTGATGGGGAACAGCTGTAAGTACAGATGAAGCTTTGCTTGCTCACCTGCCACTCACCTCCTGCTGTGCAGCCCAGTTCCTAACAGGCCATGGATGGATAGCGTGGCCCAGGGTTTGGGGACCTCAGTTTTAAGGAATTTGTCCATTTCATCTCAGTTATTGGATTTATCAACACAATGTCTACATGATCCCTATTATTATTTTGATATCTGTAGGATCTGTGGTGATATTTGCTCCCTTGTTTCAGTCATGTCTCAGATCTCTCTGTACTACCACTCATCTTCCATTCTGACATCTAGACCTTAACTTTTGTAGTGAAGTTTTCTTAAAAATATTGAAGACTCCTAAAGTTTTTTGTTTATTTGAGCTATATTCACTGACATTATAGTGCTAGTAACTAAAACTGAGGAATTATTAAACACAAAAATATGCAAGGACACATACCATTAGCCATCTGAGTGGCTATGTTGTCACAGGATAATGTAGCCTCCAGAGGACTCCACAGTAGACTCATGAGTGGAAAAAAGTGAAAAAGAGAAATAACATTTTGTCTCTACAATGAATATTAGGTGTCTCCAGAGAATATGGACCAGGTACAAACCAGTTCATGAACTGTTAAATTTTGGAGTATGCATCATGTATTTTATTAATCTGCTCATGAATTGATGGGCACTTGGGTTCATTCCACATCTTTGCACTTGGAATTATGCTGCAATGAACATTCAAGTGCAGGTATCTTTTTGATAAAATGACTTCTTTCTCTTTGGTTAGAAGATACCCAGTAGCAGGATTGCTGGATTGCATGGTAGGTCTACTTTCAGTTTTTTGAGGACTCTCCATACTGTTTTCCATAGTGATTGTACTAATTTGCAGTCCTACCAACAATGTATAAGTATTCCTTTCTCTCTGTATCCATGCAAGTGTCTATTGTTTTTGAACTTTTTATTAAAACCTATTCTGACTGAGGTTAGATGATATCTTGTTGTGGTTTTAATTTGCATTTCCCTGATGATTAGTGACATTGAGCATTTTTTTCATTTGTTTATTGGCCATTTGTCTATCTTCTTTTGAAAAGCTTCTGTTCATGTCTGTTGCCCACTATCTATTGGGCCTATTTGTTTTGCTCTTGTCGAGTTGCTTCATAGATTCTGGATTTTAGCCCTTTATTGAATGTATAGCTTGCAAATATTTTCTCCCATTCCGTAGGTTGTCTGTTTATTCTGTTCATTATTCCCCTAACTGTGCAGAAGCTTTTAAATTTACTGAAGTCACATTTATTTATTTTAGTTGTTGCTGTAATTGCTATTGGGGTCTTAGTCATAAACTCTTTGCCTCGGCCAATATCAAGAAGAGCTTTTTTCTACATTTTCTTCTAGAATTCTTATGGTTTCATGCCTAACTGATTTTTTTATCCATTTTGAATTAACTTTTGTGACTGGTGAAACATATGGATCCTGTTTCATTCGTCTACATGTGGCTATCCAATTTTCTCAGCACCATTTATTGAAAAGGGCTTCTTTTCCCCAATGTACATTGTTGTCTACTTTGCCAAAGATCAGGTAACTGTATGTGGATGATTTTATATCTGGCTTCTCTGTTCTATTTCATTGGCCTATATCTGTTTTTGTCAATACCATGCTGTTTTGATTACTATAGCCTTGTAGTATAATTTGAAGTCTGATAATGTGATGCCTGCAGATTTGTTATTTTTGCTTAAGATTGCTTTGGCTATTCAGGCTCTTTTCTGGTTCCAAATGAAGTGTAGAATTATTTTTTCTAGATCTGTGAAATGTGATTTTGGTATTTTGATGGAGATTTCCCTGAGTCTTTAAATCACTTCGGGTAGTGTGGACATTTTGCTTTATTGGTCTGCAATGTCCTTTTTCTCCTCAGAGCATCGTCTACTCTGATGGGCACTGTGAAGAAGTGAATACTGGTCCAAGTTAGTCCCAAACAGTTCAGGGGGGGATGGTCAATAGATGAGTCCTCTGTTCAAGGGTCCCTGGCTCCAGGCAACCACAGTCAATCACTTTTTACCCTAAGAAATATCTGCGAGCCAGGGCTTCATCCCTTGTAACACTCCCTTACCCCAGCATTAGGAAAAACACTACTAGATGTTAATTCACCAGCCCTGAGTGTTTGGAGGACTAAAAGGGGAAAACAAGTTTAAGTAGTCATTGTCTGTTTTCCTCAGATCTTCTCAAGTTCAGAATTTCTACACTGTTCTAATTTTATTCCTAAGGACATCTGGGCAAGGGCTTTGAGTATCTCTTATTTCTCAAGGCAGTGGCTGTGGAAAAGCATGAATAGAACTTGACAATTTTTTTTTTTCTTACTTTATACTCATACATCCATGCTGGGTTTTCTCCTGGCTCAGGTCAGGGCCACTGTTTATATAAACAAGTTTGAAAAGTTCAAACTCTGTTAGTCAAGAGTTATGAATTTTCTATCTCTTTTTCAACTATTGTAAAATGGAACTTCGGTGAGGGAGCCAGTTAAGATATAAATTTTATAAAATTAAAGCTTTTAATTTGAATTTAGACATAGAAAACATTTAAAAAAATTCTTAGCTTAGGTTCATATATAATTAACCTTACACAGTGAAAATATTTGAATACCATTAATATATGAACAACACAAATAAATTGTCTAGAAAGATTAAATTTTGTCAGCTAACATTGAATAATATGGAATTTTAAAATTATTTTGTGCACTTTTATATTTCATTGACTTTCATAAAATTCATTTTTATGGAAACATTTTCAGAGATTTTTTACTCTTTGCATGAAGATATTTTGTGGTATTTAATAAGGCAAAACACAAAGAGAAAGTTAGAGGCCATGTTAGCCAGTTATTCAACCACTATATAAGATGGAGAATGAAGGAAGAATTTAGCAGCTATATTGCTATATGATAATAGGCAATAATTGTGAAGGCTTTAACACCAATTGATAATCTTTGCCTGAGTTAATATATACCTAAAATGAAACTTGATAGATAATATAGTTTGAAAATCTACATATTTAAAACTTTGCCTTTAAAAAAAAATCTAGCTATGTATTTAACATTGTGTCTAGGTGTTATTGTGGCAGTATTTTCACACTCTTCATACCAACCTCTCCAAATTATTGGAATTGGGACTTTTCTCCTAAATTTTATAATGTGGAAATTATGCTTTTCCAATTCAGAATTTTTTTTCTCTACTTCATTAGCCTCTTTATGATTCTCATTATTTAAATTATATTCTTACTCTTTCATTGGTTTTGCCATACCAGGAGCTAACAATACTAATTATTTATCTTGGTGTGCCTCCTTCAGTTTACTGAGTTCCCTGAAGTATGTTATAATTCACCTTTAGCCATGCATGGTTTGGAATTTCTATAACATCTTTCATTGAATTCTTCTTGACAAAGACAAGTCATAATATTATGAATGACATAACAGATTTTAACCATTTTGGTCTCTAGTAAACTGTTATTCTGTTGTTGAGCTGTTAGGTGTAAGAATCTGCTCTGTAATTACTTATGCATATTTCATTCCAACTACATGGATTAGAAGCAGTTCTTTCCAAGAGTAGTGTCCCCACAGGCCTACCATAAGTGTCTAGTGTGTTGGTAGTGGGAAGAAACAACATAAAACAAACCAACATGTATATCCTTTTCCTCAGCATCCTCATTGGCTAATGCCTAGAAACACAGAGAACAGTATTTTCCCCCAGGAATCCTAAAGCTCTCTAATGAATATGGGTCTCAGATGTAAATTTCAAAGGACAGTTTTTGGCGGAGGCAAAGTTCAAAGAGAGATTCAGCAATTCATGATTACATTACTATCCACACAGAATACCTCTTCTAATCCATACATTTGGTTTCCAAATAGCTAATTCTGAATGACTATATAATATTTTTCATTGTCATATTTATAATAGGCATTTCTAAACATCAAAAAACTAGCTGAGTACAGTTAAAAAAAATTGGTTAACTTAATCTGAATTCTCTTCAGGGAGTAAAAATAAACAAAAACTCAAACTAAAAAATATTTTGGGTAAATAGCCAAAGGAAATTGATTACATGTAATGATGTCCCAATCTCTGATTACATTCATTTTTTAACAGTAAGAGCTTAAATATAGGCATAACTGTAGTGCTAAAATATAGGTGTTAGCTTTTCCCTGAAATATTGTTCTGAAATGAAGTAAAGTTTTGATTAAAGAGTTATTCCAGTTAAGCTGTTTTTACTCATTCATATGTTGATAAACTTTACTTCATTATGTCTCTTATAATGACTATTAGTGGACTCCAGGCAGGCCTGAAAAGTTCTTAGACAGCATAATAATTAGTTCCTGATATCAAATTATAAATTATCAATAAAGGAGGCAAGATGGTAGAGAATGAAGGCAAGAACTTGAAATTTGAAAGACTAGATTTCTATCCTTAAGTCTGTAACTAAAATTATGAGTGAGTTCCATAACTTTACAAGATACTATGCATCTCTCTTGGCCCTAGACCCACCATGGGTAAAAGGATGGTGTAGAATTAAATTAATCATCTGGTCAGTTTCAGTTTCAATGTTTTATAATGTAATCCAAGATATCTGTTATTCTATCTAACCCAGGTCATTTACATCTAATCTCTAGATATTAGAATCCCAGGAAATGGGTACTTTGCGGGACTGTAAACTTTCCCGGCATGCTTGCAATCACACCATCTATTTAGTCACTTTCTTCACCAGAAATCAATTCATAAACAAGACTCTTCGCAACTAAGCAATACTCTTTTTGATGTAAAACATGTTAAAAAGGAAAGAAATATTCTTTGGGCTTTGGATATGTGCAAATTATGTACATGTGAATTCTTTTTAATGCTGTTTCAACTCTGACAATCATTTTATCTAAGTGATTTCTTCATCTGTAAAATGGAGATTATACCACATATACTACAACATTAAACTGAGAATTAAAAGAATGAATGAGCTTTACATTTCATAAATGTGCATATGCTATTTTTATATATTTTTACATTCTCAGTTCATCAAAATAAAAATACTTTGTTACTTTCAAATTTTCATTTTTTTTTTAGCTTGGTTTTCAGGAGTGTTTTATTTCTCTAGGATGTTCATTTTTCAATTGAAAGTGCAGAATATAATTTAATATATCATCTCATCCCAAATAGCCTATTTGCAGTTGTGTACTTTTGGCACAACTGCACAGAGCTCTCCACTATAAATGTCACCTGTGATAGATACTATTGGCTATCAGGCCACTGGCATCTCTGGCCCATGGAGTAGGTCAGCAGGCAATTTTGCAGAGTGTCTGTGCTACCTGCAGGAAGAACTTACTCAGCAGCAATACCAATCACTTTTACTTAAAATTTAATTTGTATGATGAGTGCTAAAGCAAGTTTTTACTCTTACCATCAATAGCTTCCAAGAAGAAATTTCAGAAGCATAAACAAAAAGGAAATGAAGGGGCAGAAACCTAATAGGAAACAGACAGTTTGAATGTGAAAGGCCAATTTCTTCTTTAAATTCTGTGACTGTCTGAGGCAGTCCATGTACAAGATTGACTATGGCAGTGAATACGTCATAGGTTCTTTTCTCTTTATCTTTTTCCTTTTAAAATGACATTCTTCCTTAAAAGTGACAAGAAATACTGTCTCTGATACTGAAAACATAAGGAATCCAGAACAAACACAGCTAAGTTTGGAGACTAATTCAACTATTAAGTCTATAAATCAGAAAACTCTTTGAGTAATCTTCACAAGGAATGACATGTACTGTTTACTTAGAGCTTTAAAAGATGAAATTGAGCAGTGTAAAATCATTAGAGGGGACAACTTTGGAACATTGGAAAGGATAAAAGCAGTAATAATTGATCAAGAGATGGGGCAAGTTACTGAAAGTGAGGCAGTCGATGAGAGTGTCTACTTTGTGATCTTGACTATAATTTTAAAAGTGTGGTTCACATGCACCATGTTGGGTTTTGACACTCAAGTCTGTCCAAATGTATTCTTTTAAAAGTTTATTTTGGTACTGCAGGATTTAACCTGAATTTTAAAGAGCTGCAAATAACATCTTTATTTTGTTATAGTAATATTTACTCCATTTTCTTATAACTCTTCAAAGCAATCGGGGAACTCTGTATACAATTCAATTATTGAAATTTAGATCAGGCAGATTGACATGAATTAAAATACAAAATTTTAATTAATTTGCTAAGTCACATTCTGAACCCCAAGATTTATATTGCTTCTGTGCACCCAGGATTTACATTGTAAAAGAGTGAATTGGTTTCATTAACCCAGTATACATACTACATCTATTCTATCCTAATGTCTGAAACAGGCAGTAATGTTTTGATGTGTTTGTTGAATTTTTTAGTGATCTTACAATATATTTTTGTTTAAAATGGTAGAAAATCATTTGCATTTAATTTAGCATATAGTTACTTCATTTTTTAAATAAGTATTTTATTATGTGTAATAATTATGCTTAATGTTCAGAAAAAGTGAATCCTTTATTTTCATATTAAAATTTAATTTTTATTTAAGCTGTTATAAAAAGTAATCATTTATTTATTTATTTGCTTTTTATTTCTTTACAAAAATAGACCCTCAAAACATCATACTTTTGGAATATTGATTACAGTCAATAAGGTAAAAAGTACTCCACTTAGAGTACACTATTTTTTAGTCATTGGGTTTTTAAAATGTGTTAAGATCTAATATCTACCTTCAACATAAGCTTCACAGTTCATATTTAAATTAATGCTGATTCTACTTATACCATTAAAATAAAATGGATTTTTCAACCTCTTTTTAAAAGTAGTCTAATAGAACTGATTAAATTATTACATTGCAATCTATTGGAACAGATTCATGACTTGAAACATAATCCCTACATTAATTTCACATTATTATATTAAAACTTAATAACTGAATATCTGAGAGAATATAGTAAATAAACCAGAAAAATACTTTTATTTTAATCTGTTATTAAAAATTATTCCTTAAATAGCGTATTTTTGCAGCTTCAGGCAATATTGAAATAAACCGAAAATCGTCTATTTCTCTACTTCTTTAGTGCCCCAGGTGCTTTTTTTTCCTCTAGATATCATGGATCATGTGTGGAATAATACTATAATTGAAGAAGTTAAAATAATGAAATTCAATGATATTGATACTGAGAATCTGTTTGAAAAACTATTTTAATATGGGTAGGACCAAATTGTCACCTTTGAAGCTGAGTCCTTAGCCACAGTCTCATCGATCACACAGAGAGCTGGGCTGATTGAGTAATATGTTGGAAACAGGTGATTATCATGGTGAAAGTCAGACTTACATAGTCAGAAATGTGGTAGGATATGAGTCATTTGGTTGTCTAAGGGTGGGTACAACAAGGTAACCAGGAGGCCAAAGGGAACCAGAAGTTGTTAAGCAAAGGCCTAGAACAAAACTGAGCCTTAGAGAGTAGTAATTAAAACAGTTCTGTTCTGTTTGCCCCTGAGAAGACTTCTAATCCTAAATAGATCAAAATGCTTCCTCATTAGCAGAGATTTCATCACAGTTGGGGCAGAAGATGCTTATTCAGTGACTTGGAGAGAAAACTGCTGATTTTGGCATACACTCGGTGGTACATTTTTGAGATACAATAGCTCGTAGCAATCTGCTGAGTGACTTAGTCATCCACGGCTTGTGGTTTGCACCCTTTAACTTTTGAAGTATTTTCATATTTGCAATTCATTCATTAATGATCTTTACTTATTTGTTATGATTTGTTGTTTCCAGACTTAGTATCAAGGTGTCAGGGGCAGGTTTTGTCAGCTTTGTCTTTCTCTTTGTTTCTAGCATAATTCCCAGCTTATAGAACATATTTAATAGATGCTATTGACTGAATAAAGAAAGACTGACTCCAAGGGCTTTCCTATTGCTACATATCATGTTGGAGCTAATAGAACATATATTTGAAGTCATCTTCAGGAAAGGGGTATTCTTAGTTTCAGATTCTTCTAACAAAAAATGTAAAATATTTTTCTATTATTATATTATTTCAGTAAGTATGAATTACAATTGAAAAACAAAATCCAGTTTATTCAGTTGGATGCAGATTTATTGAAGTTTTATTGAATTACTGCACTCCTACCTTTAAAATTGAAGTGATGGTGCTTAAAATTCAATGATGATCTCTATCATTCATGTTTATTGAACAATATCAGTGTTTGGGCCCTCTCGGAAGACTTTTCAAGCATTTTCTCATTTAAAAGGGCCACATGAGTGTATTTAAAATTCAACATATGGAGGAAGTAAATGAGAAATAATGGAAATATATTATGTATATATCACACTTCAATGGGTTCACAATGCCTGGAAAGTTGTGCATATATGTAGGTCATTATGAAAAATAAAACAATGTTAGTTAACTATGGATTATGAGCACATACAGCATCCAAAGTATGACGCAAAATATTTCCTTGATCTTCTCATAAATCACTTTTCTGTCTGTAGAATCCTCCTTGAAAGTATATCCAAGAATCTTCTTTTATTGCCTCAGTTCCTATTTCCTACTACCAAGTTAACCTAAGTCTTTTCCTTCTTTCTGTATTTTTTCCCATTCTTGCTCAGTGTAGATCTAGTCCTGTCTTCTTTCTGGAAGGAAACAGAGTTGGCTGAGCAAGAGGGGAAGAAGCTTGGAATGGCAAAGTCCTCTCACTGGAGCAAGGCAAGTTCCTGAAGTTTATATTGTTAATAGTAATTCTTTTTTGATGCATTACTATGCTGAATGCTTCTCCCTGACATCCTACCAATGAGCCCCTTCCCATGATTGTGAAAAAAAGAAAGAAAAGAAAAGAATGAGGGGAAAAGAAAAATTTTCTCTATCCTATTACACCTATTATGTAACCTTTAAAGGAATCATAAGAAGTAGATTAAACCTGAGAGATTTGAAAAGTACTTTAATGAGCTCCCTGTTGTTCTTAAAATATTGTTACTTCTGGAATAGCAGAATAAACGTAAAAGCATTTTTCCATGAAATAAATTAGCTCTCAACACAGTCCGTATGTCGGGGATGATGTCAATAAAATGCCAAATTGTGTGGGATCATATTTGATCTTCCCCCCGATGCTTTCTTTACCAAATAATAGCACTTAAATGCAAAACAAATTAATAGAAGCTTCAGAGAAACATAGTGTTGTACAGTGTGCTTACTACTTACTGCAAGTTACTCCCCTTGGATTATGTATTAGAAATTAACTCTAAAACTCAGTCTCCTAAAACAACAAACTTTTAAAAAAATTTTAATTCGCAACTAGAAATTGTGTATATTTTTTGTGTACAATATGATGTTTGAAACATGTATACATTATGGAATAGCTAAATTAAACTAACTAATATATTCATTACCTCATTTTTTGTATTTAGAACACTTAAAATCTACTTCTTAGTGATTTTTTAGCATACAATACATGTTATTAACTATAGTCACCATATTATAGAATAGATCCCTTGAACTTATTCCTCCTAACTAAAATTTTGCACTCTTTGATGAACACCTTCTCCCTGATTCCAGCCCCTGGTAACCACCATTCTACTCTCTGCTTATATAAGTTCACCTTTCTCAGATTCCTTATGTACGTGAGATGATGCAGTATTTGTCTTTCTGTGCCCAGCTTATTTCACTTATCCACGTCCATCAATGTTGTCACAAATGACAGTATTTCCTTGATTTCTAAGGCTTAATATTATTCTATTGTGTATATGTGCCACATTTTCTTTATCCATTCATCCATTGATAGACATATATGTTGATTCCATATCAGGAACTCAAACAACTTGATAGCAAGACAATAAATAACACAATTGAAACATGGGCAAAGGAACGGAATAGATATTTTTCAAAAAAAGACATACAAATGTTCAATGTGTGTATGAAAAAATGCACAACATCATTATTCATCAGGGAAATGCAAATTAAAATCACAATGACATATCACCTTCCACCTGTTAGAATGGCTAGTATCAAAAAGAGAAAAGACAACAACTGCTGGTGAGGATGAGAAAGGGAACCCTGAAACACTGTTGGTGGGAATATAAATTAAATTAGTACAGCCATTATGGAAATCAGAATGGAGGTTACTCAAAAAACTAAAAATAGAACTACCATATGATCCAGCAATTACACTTCTGGGAATTGTGATCTGAGAGAACATAACAAACACTCCCTTATCAATTAAGGTGGACCCTAAGGTTAAGGAGACAAAAATTACATACAGCTCCAAGGTTCAGGGCTTGGCTGGCCTGACAACTCCCTAAATTCCTATGGCTACAAGAAAAAACATACTTCTGGTAAATCATCGGGTCCCCCCTAATTCTGATTGATTTACAACCCAGGCCACTACACACTGATTGGACAGAGGACTCTTGCCTTAACAAACATTCTTTTCTGATAAGCAACTGTAGACCTTAAGCCAGTTTCAGCCAGCTTATAGAGCCTGAACTCAAACTGTCTTTTGTCCTATAGTTCACCTTTTGATGTGAAGAGCCGATTCCATCTCATATTAATGCTAAAACCCCACCCTAAAGTGAACATGGAATGTATGGTGTGTGTGTGTGTGTGTGTGTGTGTGTGTATTTACTTATTGCACATGCGCTCTGCTTCACTCATAAATACGTATAGCTTTCCCACCAACCTGCTGAATATTTATGACTCTATTGTATGATACTAACTCTATGGGGAATAAAGCAAAACCTTCCATTTCCCTCTTTGAAGAGAAAGCACCTTTGATCTGTGCCAGAGACTATCTCTTGACAGTTTGCAAACTGATATCACTCTCCTTTCTACTATTTAGCCATCCTGATGGTCTTTTGGATGGTTCTATATATCTTAAGGAACTGAAATTAGTATGTCTAAGAGATATCTGCCCTCCTGTGTTTATTACAGCATTATTCATGGTAGCTAAGAAATTTTTCTACAAACAGTTTCTTTGGTTCAGGAATACAGTACCCGTAAACTAGGTCCTCTGGCTCAGAATCACTCACAAGACTGCAATCAAGGCATCAGCTGGGAATGCAATCATATCGAGGGTCAACTGGGAGGAAATTTATTTCCAAGTTCACTTCAATGGCTGTCAGCATGTTTCAGTTTCTCATGGGCTTTTGGCCTGAGGACCTTAATTCCTTGCTTGAGCCAATCTGTTGGCTCAAGATACGTTTCCACATGAGCCTTTCCCTAGGGCAGCTCATAACATAGCAAGCAAATGAAAGAACAAGAGAAGGCAAACAAGGCAGAAGCTAAGCTTGGAAGCAATATCCTATCACTTTGCTGTATTTTCTTCATTAGAAGCAAGTCATTAAGCCCAGCCTACACTTACAGAGCGTGGATATCAGGAAGCTGAGTCATAGGAGTCATTTTGGGAATGACTATCATAGAGTATGGAGAAATTCTCCCAGATATTTGCATATTTTGCTCTGACTCCATAATTAAACAATCCAAATTCTTTTCTTGCTTATTATTATCCTGCAATAAAAATAAATGATTGTTTTTTTATTATGAAATCTAAATGTTTTATATTATCCATGCAGTGAGTATCTGACCTTAAATTTCATTATAGGTACCTGTAAAGCTTAATAAATCATGGATTGCTTGACCCTGCCCTAGAATTTCTGATTTAATGGGATGAGAATGTGCATTTCTGACAACTTTCTGGGTGATGCTACACTTAGTTCAAAGGCTAAGAAGTGATCTGGGTGATACTAATGCTACTGGAACACAAGAGCACGATTTCTTTATTTATTAGGAATCTGTTAGATCATTAAATATGAAATGTCTGATTTTGAATCAAAGTTTAGTTTATTATATCTCAAACAGGAAGTGGTACAATTAATCAAAGTATGTTCCTAAACTGTTGACACATTTTGCCATGTTAATGGTAGCTTGCTTATGCCAGCAGGGAAGAAGCCTAGAGAGCAAGTGGCAATGAAATAGTGAAAGGCAGTTGCCACAGCTTGTGGGGAAGTGAATATTTTTCCTTGTAACAAGTGGTCCAAAGCCTGGAAGAAGTGGTAGTCAGTTGGTGCAAGGTCTGGTCAATACGGTGGATGACAGATTGTTTCCAAGTCCAGCTTCTGTACTTCGAGGAGTGTTGTTTATTGTGACATGTTGTCTTGCAAGAGGATTGGCTTGTCTCTATTGACCAATCTCTGCTTAATCACAAGCATCCTCATCATTTCATCCAATTGGTTGCAGTAGACATCCACTGTCATCAATTGACCAAATTTCATAAAGCTGTAGTGTATAATACCAGTGCTGGGTCACCAAACAGACACCATTAGCTTCTTTTGATGAATATTTGGTTTGGGACTATGTTTTGGCACTTCATCTTTATCCAGCCATTGTGCTGAACGCTTACAATTGTCAAAAAGAATCTATTTTTCATCATATATAACAATACAGTGTAGAGAAATGGTTTGCCTTTATGGCATGACAGCAAAGAAAGGCAAGCTTTGAGATGATTTCTCTTCTGATGCTCATTTAATTCATGCAGAACCCATTTATACAGCTTCTTTACCTTGCCCATTTGTTTCAAATGGTCCAGTATTGTTGAAATAGCAACATCAAACCTTGCTGCTAATTCATGCATAGGTTGAGATGGATTCACTTCCATTACAGTTTTCACTTCATCATTATCCACCTTGGTCTCAGGTCGCCCATGGGGCTCATTTTCAATATTAAAATCACCAGAATGGGACTTCTCAAACCATCAGCATACTGGACATTGATTAGCCACATCTTTCCCAAACACTTCATTGACATTTCGAGCTGTCTGAGCTACCTTGGTTCCATGATGGAATTCATATTCAAAAATAATACGAATTTTTTTACTTATTCATGGTTTCAGAAAAATTGCTCTAAAAAAAATTGAAATATAATCACCAGCCAAAATGTACATTTTAAAGAATGAGGATGTACCTTCACAATAAAAAAATAAATAAGAAAAAACAAGAGGCATCAAAATGAAATGTCAGAGATATCAACTGTCAAGTTTAGTACTTAAGGAAATCGGACATTTCATACTTAATAATCTAATATAATATCTTTTGAACTGTGTTAATATTTTAAATTAGTACTGTCATTGTTTTTGTTTTGGATCTGGTTATAAATTGCATAAGTTTGAATAATCTACATGCTATTTTTCCATAAGTCCTGATATTTTTAGTGTCTGATTTTTCAAAAAGTGTATTTTTTTCAATAATACATACATTTGATTACAGTATTATTATTTGTGTCAGGACATGATTTACTGAAATATTTTGAAAAAGAGATTTATCTTATGGATGATGAGTAAGCATTTGAAAATGAAAGACCATAAATTTATTTCTAACTCTGTGAGAGAAGAATGATTAATTCAGGGAATATCAGTCCCTGCCATAATGATTCTAGGAAATATTTTTGTTTTGCCATTCAAGGAAAAAAATAAACAAAAACTGAGACATCATAAGAGATAACTCTTTCTTATATATCCCAGGCTATAGCTATTATCCTTTTGGAAAATGAAAACACTGACAAACTTTATTTAAAGATTTTTTTCCTTCTTATTTTTTTATCCTGTTTTATGTACAAGGAATTTTAATTCTTGCTCCTTATCATTCTTGGAAAATACAGTCTTAGAATCTAACATTGGGCACATAACTGCAAAATTTAAGATGATCTTTTTCTAGGTCTTTGTAGTAAGTACCCTCATGGTGCTGACCCTGGCTTTTACTGATAAGTGGCCTTCTCTAGGGGCAAAATCACTGAAATGGAAATAAGTCCTGCACTCATGTCTCAGCTCATTTGTTAAAATTTGTTGCATGACTCTATAAAGTTACTTGATTTGACTGGGATCACTTTTATATATCTGTGAAATGGAATAATAAAACAATTCCTTTTGGCTTAATTGTCTTAATTAAGCTATAAAAGATAGTAGCCAATCAAGCAGAATTATTTTTCTTTCTGTGAAGGTAGGTGGGCTGGGCAGTTGCAAGAGGGGCTGAGATGAGGAAGTTTTCACTGTAGAGTATACTGACCTTATACAGTTATCACCTGTAAGGATGAGATAGAGAAGGATGCAACTTAATCTTGTGTGACATCAGATGACTCTGAGATTGCTGAGAATTATAGGAGTGAGAAAGTTAGAGAATATGATGAAAAATAACCTTGCTTTGACTAAAAGGATACATTAGAATGTTACCCGTATCCACTAAGAAATAAATGTATTTCTGTAACAAAAGAATAATTTTACGAAATATGTTTAAGATTGATTAATTTTCACATATATCTGTAATACATTGAGCAAACTTAGAACATTTCTTACATGCTATCTCTGTAGAATTTGCTTAGTTCAATGCCTAGGGGTGTCAAATGTAGGGCCCCTCTAAAATAATTGAACATTTCAAAAACTTATTACATATAAATATAAATATTAAATATTAATATGCACCAAATTTCAAAGTCACCAATATATTTCTCAGTTTTGTTTGTTGGAGTTGCTGGACTTGGTTTTGCAGTTCAATGCGAGGATCGTTTTAGGTACAACCAAAGGGGGTAAAAACTCCTCCAGATTGAAACGTCACATTTATCATTGGTACAAAGAGATGAAGCAGACAGAATGTATCTGAAAAAGAACAAGCTTAGAATGTTCAAGTGTCTCTGAGGAAGCTGTGCATCAAATTTGTGTAGCCATTCAGAGAGGTCACCCAAAAATCGACAGTGAACGTGCGCTATGAGCTAGGCAATCTTCAGATTGATCTCTGGTGCACTCTCATATACAGTCTCATTGACAACACCTGTAGCAGGCTTTGAAGGGTCAGAAAAAACCAAAGGATACAAATTCTACTGAAATTTTCAGGGTTAAATGGAAGATTAAAATACTTTTCAGGTCACATCCTCTTCAGTTATGAGGTTGCATTTTCTGTATGCAGAAATGTCTGTCATCATCATGTCAATTTAGGACACAGAAAAACCAATCTATGTTTGAACAAATTACAGATTCTCCAAAACTTAATATTTTCCTTTTTTGCCATATGAAACACAGGGGTCTTTTTGGACTATACATTTTGCTAAAGATAACCAGAATCATGTAACTAGATAAATATAGTTTTTCTCACGCTCAAAATGTCATGGACAATTTCATTTTCCATGAGGTTAGGGCTCTGCCTCACTTCCTCACACTGTGGAGGTTTTTGATGATCCTTCCAAAGTACTTGATTGAGCAAGTTGTTCAAAATTTTTCCTTCTCTGGGGCAGAGATAGATAAAACATCATGAAATTTAGTCTCATGGGGGTGATAAGAACTTTGTGCCATCGCTACCTCATAGCATTGAGGCAGTGCGAAAATCAGTCATAGCTGTTTTTTCTACCATTAACAGTGATGTGAAACACATGGACTGAGACAAAGTTCTTTACAGGTTGATGAATGTCATGTGACCCTAAGAGAACATTTTAATCATTTTAAGATTGTAGAAATAATGGTGATACTTACTGCTTCACCAAATGGTTTTCATTGCATAGTCATACATGAACTCTGTAATATAATTATGTATAACTACTGGGTTTTTATATTACTCTTAAGTATTTGTATTGCTTATTAAAATTTTTGGAAGGTGACAAAGAGAGCATTGGCTTTAACTGGAACAATAAATGATAGATACTTATCTATCAGACTTCAGTCATGCTGCTTCTCATTCTCTTCCTGCCTTCCAGATTGGCCTTCTTCTTTCTGTTAATTATAGCTCTTTCCAAACTTCTAAATGTGGAAAATCATCCAGGCTTAGTTTTTGGATCTTTTATAGTCTTTTTCCAAATTCTCTTCTCATCCAGTTATATGAGTTTAACCTCTGTGTAAATTACTTTAACATTTTTATCTTAAGATCTCTCTGCTGACATGCAGTCCCATATCATTTAAATTTTCTGCCACTTAGTATGTTCATGTCCCCTCATCATCTCACATTCAGAAAGTCCAGAATGAATTTACTAGTGTCTATTAAAAAATCCGTTATTTTTCCTGATGTCTCTGCTTTTCCTTCAGACAATAAGACCTAAAATACCACACATATTTTTTAGTATTATAATTTCATAACAAATTCTTTTAAAAAAATTATTCTGAAGATGTTTTAGGATCTGCCAAATTTGGGGGTGCCTCCCCAATCTGGGCTAGCTTATGATTTCTTCTTAACAAGGTGAAGAATTCATTATGCTGAATGGCAGATCTCTCAAGGGTTTCATGTGCCCTTTAATCCGAATCAAGTGCAACGTCCACCAAGGCTTGGATGTAACTCCCACTGCTCTTGGCCCTCCACCTGAAGGAGGACTCTTCTCCATTGCTCAAAGAGCCCCAGGCTACAGAAATAGAATAGCTCTGTCTGTGATTTACTTAGACCAAAGGGAAGTGGCCAAGAGTTATAGATGATCCTCAGCAAAGAAAAGGATGTTCTATTGATATTTTCTGTTATTTTTCCTGTAATAGAAAATTGAGAATTATAGTGAAATTTATTTTAACTTTTTTTTGGGGGGGTCGGATTATAGGGATCTATTTTTGGAGACTTAAGTGTCCAAAGGAAAAGTAGGTAAGATACCTAAGCAAGAAGGTTAGTGGCTGTTTCTCATTAATCCTAGTAAAGACTTACACATGTCTCTCAGGAAAAGACCTCGGAAATGTTTTGTTACTTTCTTAAGAAAAATAATTATTGTCTATGATTGTTTTTCTATTCCCATGAAATTTTTTTAAACAATTTAAATGTCCAGTATCTAGGGGTTTGGGACATCTTAGGGCATTTTCCCAAATATCTTCAGTAGCATTATCATGTTTGTGCTCTTTTCACTCTGATTGCTATTGCAACCTACAAACCATTTCCAAATTTTCTTGTGCCTGCCCTCTTCCACTATTTTACTACACTAATGTTTTCAAATTGTACTTTAAAAATATACTTCTAGCATCAAAATTTTTCAGTACCTCTGACTTTCCTGCATTCTTAGATTGGCAATCAGAATTCTCTAAATTGTGAGCCTGTCTTTCCTGAGATTTTATTTGTACTTTCCTAAACTCTCAACTTTCACCAATGTAACCAATTCTCTTTCCTGACATATTCATTGCATCCCTTCTTCCTATCATGTTATCGTCTTTATATGTTTACCCCTTAATATATTAGAATGAAAAATTTATAAAGATTAGTTAAAGTAAAGTACTAAAGTACTTCAATTAGTCATTAAATAATTGGACAATAGGAAATATGTTTTATACTTTCTGATGTTCTCTGAAATAAACACAGCACGCTTTATTCTTGGCTAATATCTGTTTATTAGTTGATCAGTATTTTGAAAAATTACAGATGACTTTTTCTCAGGAATAGAAAATTAGAGCATATTTTTTTCCTACTGTATTTATTGTATGTTTATCTTTACAACAAACACAAAAAAGTACAAGGGAAAACTAAGTTTTTTATGTCTTGCAATTTAGTATCTTTTCAATTAACAAGTTATGAGTATATTTGCATCTTCTCCTTGTGACAATGCAAAAACATTTGCTTAAATTTGGTCTCTATATGCTTGTTAACTTAAAGATATGTATAAATGGTATGATTGCATCCTTGTCTTTTTGTATGTGTTGCTTTTTTTTAATTTCAGAATATTATGGGGCTACAGACATTTAGAATCCATGTATTGCCTTTGCACCACCTGAGTCAGAGCTACAAGTGTGTCCATCCCCTAGACAGTGAACACTGCATCCATTAGGTGTAAATTTACCCATGCCTTCCACCACCCTCCCACCTGCCCAACACCTGATGAATATTACTTCCATACATCTTTCTATTTTTAGAAGCACGTTTTATACCTTTGTTCTCCCAGTTAGCAAGTTGTGGGATTTTTTTTTTACCTGCTTTGGCCATCAATTGAGCAAGTCTGCCTCTATTTATATAGATCCTTAAATAGATAATATTGATATTTTTTCCTTACCTGACAAAATAACCATAAAGGTTTGTTTTTTTTTAACTCTGATCATGATCTCTATCTGGTTTTATGTTGTAAAAATTAAAAATTGATACTACCTTTTTTGTTCTTTATAGGCTAATCCCTAAAATAATGATATCAATATAAATCATATTCATATAAGCCACATCGTCATACTAAGTCCTTTTGTCCTTAGATTATACATTTTCAATGGCAAAAACGTTTTATAGATGAGCAAATAGGTCTTTTACTAGATCAAATAAAGATAATGATAGGAAATATGAATGTGACCTAAATTTTGGATACTTTAATAAATAAAAAGCAGATTGGCTGCTTAGAAGATCTGGATCATTTTCATTATTTGATTTTAAAGGGCAGCAAAACAGTAATGTGTGATCACTTTTAAGATTATATGAGAAAACACGAGTAGTGTGCTGTTATGGAGGCTAACAGTCAATTTCTGAGGTTATGTGGTTCATAAGATTTTATTGCAAGTGTTTAAAAAGACAGTATATGATTTTATGAAAGAAGCGACATGGCATCAGCCTAGCTCACAGCAACCTCAAACTCCTGGGCTCAAGCCATTCTTCTGCCTCAGCCTCTCTAGTAGCTGGGACTACAGACAGGCGCCGCCATGCCCGGCTATATATTTTTAGCTGTCCAGCTAATTTCTTTCTATTTTTAGTAGAGACATGGTCTCAAATGATGCATTTATTGAGATAAGGGAGGTTTGGGAGAATAGTTTTGATAATTTAAACCTAAAAATTCTGGAGCTCAGTACTGAGGGAAAGATAAATTTGGATGTCATCCATACATAGGATACAATTAAAGTTATGAGATTTGATGAGATCATCTAGTTAGAGAGTTTGCTAGAAGAGGAAAACATCTGGGGCACTATGATATTTCCATGTATGATGGAGGAGAAGCCACCAAAGGACACTTTGAAAGGAGAATGATACAGTGGGAAGAAAACCAGACATCTTGGGTATACGTTAAGGTAAAGAAAAAGTGTGTTTCAAGAAGGAACAGTGATCACTTAATGTTAAATGTGCTAGAAAGTCAAGTAAAATAGGGCAGTGAATTGACCACTCACTTTGATCATTTGCTTTCTTGAAAATAACATTTTCATTGGCATTGCATGAAGAAAGGCCTCATTGGAGTAGGCTGAGAGAGAATGGGAAGTTAGAAAAGAACAATAAAAAATAGACAACTCTTTTGTGGAAGTTTTGCTTGAACCAGGAACAGAAAAATGGGGCAGTAACTATTCCCCATAATATGGAGCAAAATATGGAATCATGTGATGGTTTGCTTTTTTAAAAAAAGATCTTATTAAGTCATGTTGCATACCAATTGGAATCACCCAGCAGGGAGATAAAGAGAATTTATTGTTGCAACAAGAGAAAAAACATAATTTCAGACGTAATCTTCTTGAAAAAAATAAATATGAATTGAATCCAGGACACACATGGAAGGACTGACTAATGAAACCACAGACTTGTCTTCTATCAGAACAAGAATTATATGCAATAGAAGCAGGTAGATTGATGGAATTATGCAGGTCTTGTCCAGATGTTCACTGTAAAGACATGTTAGTACATGAGGGAATGTGGACAAGAAATTATTCCTGCCTTTAAGGAGCCTACAGTCAAGTAAATACCATAATTATTTATATTTTTCATTGCACACTATCATCATCAATAATATTTTAAATACAATTTTTGGTAATTTTACCTGTTTTCATTATCCAGCAAGATGTTATTTTTTTGGACTATGGACTTTGATGGTACAGAGGCATAGATATAAGTTTGCCTCATTGCGATTACCCATTCTTGTAGCCATATGTTTGGGAGCTGTTGGAATAGACTAATACTGCCTGTCATTATTTTTGACACCATTTAAATCATAGTAATGGTTTAATAGCTTCCTTAAAATGATGCTATCATTAATTCACTTTCTCAATGAGTAGTTTCTATTCTGGAGAATATATTGTGTTTAAAAGATATGGAATATTTGCGTATGAATAAATGAGAGTTATGTCTTCTTATGTGAGAATCAGTGGTCTATTTTAACTCAAATAAGAACAAATAAAAAAAAAAAAAACACCCTGCAATTGTGGTTAATAGCATAGCCAAGGCAGATCCAACTTCCTAGCTTTCCCAAACCACCTAAACTTGGGAAAGTTTTTAATCTCTCTTTCATAACTTGCTCAACTGCAAATAAGGATAATATCTCCCTCTCTCATTAAGGTAATATTTGATGATGAATAAGATAATATTTGCAAAGCATCAAATTCAATCAGTGGCTGCTATATGAAAACCATTTCATTTTTACTTCTATGATTATTAGCATCACTACTACTACTAGAAAATATCAATGCTTATTACCTATCATGCCATAGTTTAATTAAGTCTTATGACTGTATATAGATATCACTTTGCCAAAACAAAAAAAGACAAAGAAATCAAGTGATTTTATGAAGATTACCTAACTAGTAATATGCACATGCAGAGTTCAAACTCTGGAAGTTTAGCTCCAAAGCCCAAGTTATGCCTCTACACTTTACTGGATCTCAACACTACTATGCATGAATAAAGATATTCCTTATCCTTTGTCCTGTTAAAATGAGATATTTTTATTAGCCTTTGATCCCTATAAAAATGTCCCTAAAGATAACTGTAGCAATGAGTATGTTAGCTATTGCTTTGTTCTGATGAGATCTTTCCTATTTCTGGGGGGAAGAAAGGATGTTTCAGCATTCTAAGAACCTCCAACTTTGCATAGGAAGCAATGGTAGAAGTAATGATCCCAGTTCTACCAGAAATTATTCAAAAGGTTATTAATTTATATAATATAAAGAAAAAAGATAAAATATAAAGGATAGCTCTTATCTTGCAGAGAGAATACTTAATTTTCCCATCTGAAGTAATGTGGTCTCAACTACCTCTGAATCTCATTTCATTGGCATTTCATTCATTCTTACAAGTCAATGAAAAGACAACACGTCATGCTTTCTGCGTGACATTATTATATATAGATTATGTGTTCTATTCTCATTTCATCGCAGTAATTGCAAGAGTCCAGACTTACCTATAAGAGAACAATCTTGATTCTCTTCTGAGCATTTTCCCTATGCCTAAAACACTCCAACTATCTCAGTAATATAGTTGACATAAATACTTTAACTCAAAGCACTCTGAATAAATGTGCTACCTTGGCACCATGTGATTGAAAGCATTGTGTGGTACTGAGGCATGGAATTGGATTTAATATCAATTAGAATTAGAGAAGTGATCTTTTCTCTTCCAGACAGGAATGCCTGAGATGCCTCTGAAAATTTTTTTATTTCAAAATGGTAAGGGGATATAAATGTTTTTGTTACATGGATAGCTTTTATAATGCTTAAGGTAGGACCACTAGTGTAATTTCCACAATTAAAAGGTACTCACATAAACACACTCCCTTTGACTTTCCTTGAAAAGGTACTAATAAACTGATCATTAAACAGTGTTGAGACAAAACAATCTTGCAGACTTCAGGTCAAATCCTGGCTTTATCAACTGTAACTTATGTGATTCTGTAGCCTTAAAATCAACTTATATTTCATATTGTTGTGAATACGAGATGAGATAACAGAACATATTTGACATCCCTTTTAGAATACTGGACCAATCAATAGTAATAATAGTCATAGGTATCAGAATACTTTTATCTGCAAGCAACCTAACACTCAAACTAGATCAGATTCTAAGGAAACAAAGAGGACTGACTAACTCTGTTGCCTCTTGTGCTGTGCTATGTCTATGGAGTCTTCTCCACTGTGTCCTTCTTTCTCATTTGGCTTTATCAGGAGGCAGATTATTAGGGAAAAAGGCTCTTGTCATCCATGCTTCACATTTTCACACCACAATGGCCAGAGAAAGAGGGAGTATATCTTTTCTCTCTGTATAAGTGCCAATGAACTTGCCATGGAAATTTTGGCCTGAATTGAGTAATCTGCTCATTTATAAGCATTCCTGGTGGCTAGATATATGTCGTGAACTAATTGGCTTGGGCCTAGAGTGCTGTGCCAATCATTGTAGCAAGAAGGGTGGAGGTTATCCTTTGACCAAAAGGTCAGAGATGGAAATCTGAAACCAAATAAGGGTACTTTTGGGGAGAGGGAAGGCCAAGGATAGATGCAGGAAAGGTGACAAATAATGTCCATTTGACTTTTTATAATAAATGTTCCTGAGAGATTTTTTCTCTTAAGTAATTAAATGAGAATCTTCATATTTTTGAATAAATTCCTTATTCATGTAACCAAAAATATGTAGAAATACTATTTCTCAGCCTAGTGATGGGTAACATGGCAAAGAGGCTTTGAGACTCAGAAGCATGCAAATTTAAATATATTAATAGTTGTTTGAATATATTCCTGCCTTAGAGTACAATAATAGGAAGATATTTGCTAATTTCTTTTCACAGAAGTTCTGAATTAGCACATAACTTTATATTATTAAAAAAAAAACCGAAAAACAAAAAACAACTTAATGGTGATATCTGGAAATTCTATAAAACATGCAGTATCTTAGTGGCATTTGAAGGGCTGTAAAATAAGAAATAATGGATACATAGTAAAAATATGTATATTATTCGCATAGCTATATATATAAACAATATATAGATTATCTTATACTGTTTCTTGGAGTTATTTGGATAATTTTTTCTTTATTTATCAATAGGAATATTGATACATTTACTAATTAATTAATATGAAGTATAATCCAGTCTTCTGCATAAATCTAGCTACAAATGCATTATAATTCTAAAAATCATCCCTTGGAATTAATATAACTCAGAAGTTTCCAGATTTTCTTTCAGTTGTGCTGTTTGAAATATGATAAAGCTATATTCTCCTACGTATTTATGAAGTCTAACATCCTGATGTTAGAAAAGTTACTTTTATCTGTTGAGATTTCTACTCAAATTTACATATTGATTTTCATAATGGCAGATGATACCTGGATACCCAAATAAAGAAATATTATGTTTCTTTAGTTGTTTGGATTTTCTCATGTGTTATTTGGATTTCATCGGTTAGTAAAAATCATAAAAATAATAAATCATGGAAATTAAATTAGAACATAAAAGATAAATTAGGGCATCATTAGGATTTGTTAAATTTATTTCTGGAAATTTTACAATGTGGAAAATTTCTTAATAAGGAAAAGAATCTCCTATGGAGAATTTTTTTTAGTTAATGTAATGTTTGAAGATGACATTTCAGACTATTTGTATTAATTTTACTAAAAAGAAGAAGAGAATGTGTACACCTCTTTTATTTGAATAGGATCAGGCCTAATTTTTCTTCTTTGAAAATAGGGTTAATAATTTTTATCGTCTTAGACTTGTACAACAAACCAAGGCAATTTTTAACCTGGCCTCTGTGGTTTACCAACAAACAGAAGAAGCAGATTTGATCTAATCAGATCATTTCTTTTTGCCATGTTTTACAATGCATTTTCTCTACTTTTCCTGGTACTCTCATCCCAAAGCATTAAGTGCAGCTAGAAATGCTGCATTACCCTGCAGTTAGAAGAGGGTAAGATCTCTTCCAAGACTGCAGTGCAATTTCACTAACAGGTGTTAGAGCTGTGAAGATGAAAGACAGCATTCTCCGCTAAAATCTGAACCAGGCAAGCATACAGCACTTTCTGCTTGAGATTGACAAACAAAGCTCAAGGTTGGTTTTCCTGGAAGCTGATAATAATGATATTCATTTGGTTAGTATAACAAGCCGTACCCCTTTCTATTGGTCTAAGGAAGAGAAAAGACTGCTTGAAATGACTTTATAGTCACTCAGGGAAGATCAAAACATTTCACATCATCTGTCTGCTTGTTTTAAACTGGAAGAGCCAATACATTGAAATCCCTTAGCTCAGACAGAGTAGTCATCCTTGAAATAGCTGGAGGATAGTGAGCAATAAATATTTACTCTTTTGAAAACTGCAAGATAAAGATGCTACATTGTGCTCTGTTAAAATTAAATAGATTAGTGCCCCACACGACCAGTGTGCACAGGCTGGGCATGACAATCAGCTGTGAAGCTGGTGCTGCCTGTGGTGGTTCCAGAAACACAGCAAGAGATTGATTAAAGTGAGCTTTCTACCATCTGTGGTCACGTTATGCTTGGGATAGTTCGTACATCTGCAAGGGCAGCAGTAAATATGCCAACGGAGGCAACAGGTTTCCTTGAAGCAGAAAAGAAAGTACAGTCAATCAAGCTAAAGCTATAGCTTAAACGTGATAGTAGAGGATTCTTGGAAAAGAGCTGACTTTGGCATTCTGTGTGAAAAGACCATCCAGGATGAAAATATTATGGCAGAAAGATGATTCTTACTTGGTGGATTTATGATTACATTTTTAATTTGTTCTAAGATTTGTCCAATTAAATCAGTTATAGGCATTTGGCTGAAAATCAGCCTTTACATTAGGGAGCAATATTTTTTTAAAGGATTTGGCTGGAAATGGTTATGTTTTATTTGGATGAGAGAAAGAAATAAAGAAGGAAAAGATAGAGGAGAAGATAAATAATTGAACAAAAGAAGGCTGTTCTTCCAAAGTCCAATGTTGCAATTCAATGAATAATCTCTTGGTCCTATAAAATCCTTTTGTAGGCATCAGGATTGTTATTCATTCAACAAATATATGTTCTGTGCTTACGTTGCACATAGTGTCAGTGATGAAGCCCTATCATAGGAGACAAACATTCCTGGCTTCCAGGAGTCTATATTCTAGACATATTAGAATTTAAGCAATATACAGAAATGGCTATACAGCTGCATTTAGTAATGTTGCATCTTCTTTGATCAGAATAGTCCAGCAAAAAGTAGCATGTCAAATGGTTCATACAACCATTCTACCAAGTAGTTCTTCCTCTTTCAAACCACTATTCTATATCTCCTCCTCGCTCTGTAATGGCCCTTCCTTTTTCCTCCTCACTGTCACATCATAATCTTGCCTTATATTTTACACAGAGAATGGAAATCATTCAAAGAGATGCCCAATATCTTCTCAGGACCAAATCTACAAACCTACCTGCATCTGCCAGGAACTTCTCTTTTCATTTTTTCCTGAAAATACTGGAGTGGTGTTGATCATCTTTCTGTCAGGTTTCAATGTGAAAATGTCAGTTCTTGGCAAGCCCATGGTCGAAGAATGATCAGACACGCCCAAGTAAGACAAGCACAAAAATGAGGTTTATTGAGGAGAGAAACATAAGATTATAGAGCAAGAGTAAGATACAGGTTTACAGAGCACAATACATATGCCACAGATGATGAGCATACCCATTGCCACAGCAAAGGGAGAGCAAAAGGAAAGGTGCAAAAAGGGGCTTGATTATGGTCTGCGTCTTGTTTTATATAGTCCCTGATCGGGACCTCCCTAGTGGCTCCGGCATCACCATGGAACCACTTTGATTGCACAGTTGGGAGTTGCATTATTAGGCGTGCAGATTGTTCTAGGTCAATTTCCAGACTCTGTGGTACCTATGCAGCTAGATCCATGGGCTAGAGAGTCCTCTGTATTCTTTGCAGCTGGTGTGCTAAGTCATTTATGATTGGCACATTCATAGGGTGTTTCCTCCTCCTCTAGGTATGGAGAAGATTAGAGTGGGGCAATTGCACCAAGACAAACCACCCACTTTCATCCCTAGGAGACCTGGAATCCCTCACTATCTACTTAACATGTCTACCTCTTGGCAAAGGTAAAACATTGCACATACACTGCCTTCTCCATGACTTTACCTCTTTGATTATTTCTCTTCTTCCCATATTATTAAGCTCTCTCTCTTTCTTTCTCTTTCTCTCTCTCTCTCTCACCCTCTCTCTCTCTCTCTGTCTCTTCTGGGTGATTTCTATGTGCTAGAAGTCACTGCTTCACTTGTTTCACAACATGGTACACTTACAGCTATAACTTTAAATCACACTAGGGAAAGCTGATGCTACTGTTCAAGGACTGAGGCAAGTGGCTCCCCTGGTCTCTGGCCATCCAGAGCATTACAGGCAGAAAAGCGGGCCTGGGCATTTATGTAGGAAGCTTCACGTAATACAATGTAATATCTTTCATCTAATAATCAAACAAAAAAGAAAATTTGAAAACTTCCTTTATCTTACGTGTCCATTCGGTTCCATTATGGTCTCCTTTATATATAAAATTCCTACCATAATTTTAAACACACACTTTTTCCAACCACTTCCTTATCCATCATTTACCCTTAAAAATACTCCAATATAACTTGCCTTCGGACTTCTCTGAAATTACACTTGTCAGAGTGAACAATGATCCTTGTATTACCAATTCTAACATGTACCTCTTTGCCTCTTAATTGAAAGCTTCCTTCTGTAACTTCTTCCTCTTAACTTTCACAATACAGAAATTTCTGGTTTTATCCAAATTTTTCTGGATATATTATTCCTCAGTCTTCGTTGCTCACACTTCTGTCTCTGTCTGACCCGAGAACGTGACTCTATCCCTTCTTCTTTTCCCTTTTTCTCTCTCCTTAGATCATCTTATCGAATTGCAAGGTTTTCATTCCCACACATGTGCCAATAAAACAAAATTTAAATCCTCAGGCTCACCTTCTTCACTTAGCATTTGTATTTGACAGTTTTAAACTTAATGAGTCCAAAATTAAATTCTTCATTCCTTTCTTCACCAGTCTTCTCCGTCTCAATAAAAATTCCACAAGACAGTCAGTTTTGCAGTAAAAAATTTAAGTCATCCGAATTCTCTTTTCTCACCTCCCCAAACCAGCTCATCAGTAAGTCTCAGCAATTTAGTCTTTCTCACTCACACGGATGCTATTCTCTTTCTTTTCTCTTCTGCTTTCATCTTATCTCAAGCTACCATTTTCTATTCCTGTACCATTGAGCTAAGCTCCTGGTTTTTATACACAACTCCCACCTTTCCTCTCCAACCTATTCTCCTCTGAAGAGCAAAACATAAACATAAACTAAATTATTTCATAAAATATCAAAGTACAAAAAATAACATCTGTACTCTTTCATGGCTTACAATGCCCTGAGTTTTTTGGCTTCTCCCTCTGTCTCCAAACTCTTCTTGATCTACCACTCTCTCACTAACAGACTCTTCAGCTTTCTTTCATTTCTATTATGTAAGTCTCTTTTCAAGCCAAGAGATCCTTTTGACTGTAAGATTCTACCCACCCTCTCTTTGCATGATTGGCTCTTGTTTATCCTTTAGGGCAGAACTTAATTGTTTTCTAATCAGTGTTTTGTTATTGTCTTATTTCCTGAGCAACAAATGTAAAGTTTATTTCTTCTGCCATCTCCTCTCACAGGGTGCTCTCTTTTCTCTTCAAACTATTTATTGTAAGTTTTACTTATATTGTAACTGTTTGTTTCCTTAGCAGTTGTCATTGTCACTACAAGGTAAAATTTACAAGGCTAGAGACCATTTCTGTTCTGTTCATAAGAAATATGACAGAATGACACTGCACAGTAGGTGCCTGATAAATCGTGTTGAATGTGTGTTCCCATTTTAATAAGGCAGACTGAGACACATGTCTCATCTCTGCTTCCTTTCTTTCTTCAATAGCTTATTTATAAATATGAAAAGAATTAAAACAAAGAGAATGTCAGGACACTCCATTACTGAACACAATTTTCAACAACTATCTAAAAAAAAAAAAAAAACTAAACCAAAAGGAAATAACTCTCATGTATATATTGAAGAGGAAGAGAGCAGAGGAAACCACAGTCTAGAACACACACTAATACAGTATGGTTGCATTCAGGAGAAAGCCAACTTAGGCAGCACGTGCAGCCAAGGGAGAAGCAGAGATACGCGGCTGAAAGCAGAGGCACTAATTGAAAGTTTATATGTGGAACAGTTGATTTATCCATTCCTTGCCTCTCTACCTTATGTGGGTACAAAAAGGCTTTCAGCCAGGCATTTAAGCCTAGGTAAAAGTATCAGAGGTTTGTTCTCTATAGAAATTATAAAAACTATCTGTAAAGTTAAAGCTGGCACCATGAGTTTTATAACACCAATAAAAACTTCATTCTTTTTGACATTTAGGGATTTTCCAGCATAATGTGTAGGACCTCATCCTGTTATCTTAAAGCAAAAGCCAGTTGACTGTATTTACTTAAGTAGACAGAGGTCTTCTTTACTGACTTAATTTAAGACATAAATAAATAATCAAACATCACCTAACAATTAACATAAAAGGGAAAAGCCAACGTACATATAAAAGAAAGTCCCATAGGAATCTAAAACTTTATCAGAAATATTAACTATTAAGCAACACTTGCATTAGTATTCTTAGAGAGATTCAATTGAAATTACTAGATATAAGAAAGAGTTCTAAGAAATTAAACATGCAATTACAAATTTAAAAATAAAAACTATAAGAAATAGAAGTTAATTTCGAGGCACTCTCTAAAAATACAGAAAAGAAAGACAGATAGCTGGGAAATATGACTTTAAAAAGGAAATAAAAGACATTCAGAAACAGAGGGATAGATATTATCAGACTAATAATTTAAAAAAAAGACAGTTTCTTTAATAAGTGGTGCTGGGAAAAATGGATACCCATATGGAGAAGAATGAAATTGGACCCTTATACAATATGCAAAAATCAACTCTAAAGGGATTGAAGGCTTAGGCATAAAACCTGAAACTTTAAAACAAGTAGAAGAAAACAGGAAAATGACATGACATTGGTCTGGGCAATGGTTTTCAGTTTTGACCCAATGTGTAGGCAACAAAAGCAAAAATAGACAAGTAGGATTATATCAGAATAAAAAGTTTCTGAACAACAAAGGAAACAATTAACAGAGTGAAGATACAACCTAAGGATTGAGAGAAAATTTGCAAGACATACATCTGATAAGGGATTAATCTATGAAATACATAGGGAAATGACTCTATTTAGTGTTTAGTGCTGACATGCAATGAGATTGTAACGTATTTTAGCTTAGAAAATTTCTTTTCGCACAAATAAGCACTGTTAAATACTGATAGCAATTCATGAGCTTATGATTTTAATTGAAGATATTCATCACTTGAGAGTCATTTATAGAATTCTATTGGGTTCTTCCCTTGATATTCACCTTTTATTATGTCATTGTATTGTGGATTAATCGCTTCTGTTTAAAGATTAGGTGGAAGCTCCTCGATTATACAGCTAAATGGATTTTGAAATATGAAAATTTTCTTTACACTTAACATCAAAATCCAAAAAACACCACTTGACCTGACCTGTGTAGTTCGAGTTCAGAAAATTTATCAATGACAAATTTGCATGGGAATGATATCTCACTTTTTGTTTTAACTTTTGACTGCATATAAAGTATTTAAAACAGCTAGACATTACTTGTGACTTAAACAATTTCAGTTGTTGTTGAAATGATTTTACTGCAGCATACAGTCTACATATTAGCACTATTCTTCCTTTTAATTTAGATTAAAATTTTTAAGAAATATTATCATCTCTCCTTGTGGCTAATTTCCAAAGCCATACAGTTTTCAATTAACAGTGATTGAGGCAATTCTCATTCAGAAAAAATTCACTTTGGTCATGTGAATTTTCAAAAAAATCCTTTTGAAAATTTACCACTGCTAATCCAATAAACTGCTGTGAAGTAGGACAGGTCAGATTATTCAGCTTCTGTTTCTAACAAAATTGACAGAAGTGACAATAGTTGAGTCCATAAGAGCAAAAGAATCTCATCTTTGCAACAATAACAAATGATAGAACTCAAATGTTTTTCACAGATTACCTGTATAAGTAATACGGTAATATCCATAGGCTTTACCCAGATTATATTTTCATAAGCTTGGTGTATTTATCAATTTTTGCTTTTTCTACTACACATACATTTTCATCGCCATCATTTGTAATACGTCTTACCAGATTTCACATCAGTTTATACTGAATTCATGTTTCATGTTTTCTCAACTTCTTGAGAAGTATTCTTGCCTGTCCACAGAAAATATTTATATAAGGTGATTCTTCAAACTTGACATTGACTCTTCAAATAAACAGCATGTGAGCAGTATCAGTAATGTTTGTTGACTCACTTGAGTTACAGAAAACCATTTGAAATCAATTGCTAAGTTTTTTTAAATTCATTATTGCTGTTGTCCTCACATTTTGAGCAATTGCTCTCACTGAGAAGCTAATAGTCTTAATCAAGTTTACTTCTATCTGGGCACCTTTCTTTGGCCACTGTAATTAAACACAATTTAAGTAAATCACCATCGGTAAATGGTTTCCTTGCTTGGCTTACGAATGAGCCACTTAGAAACTTCATTTGGTTTCAATATCATTTTCATTTTCAAATTTTCGTGAGAAAATTCTGATATTATTAAACATCTTATTTAAAATTTTTAAAATTTTTATGTCATTTTCTCTGTGAGGGTAAGGAAAACTTCCCCTTTCCCCCCAAAAATTTGCTGATAGGTCAACTCACAATTAAGGCAAATTAATAAGAGGAAGAAGTTTATTTACCATATGCATGGGGAGAATCAGAGTGATTACACGATATCCCAGTGGGATCCAGATATTTTTATATGTGCCTTTTAGAGGGCAGGGGATATAAGGAGTGTAGGTAATTCTGTTTAGGAGCAATGATGATTATTAGAGAAAATGAGGGATAGGGAAAGCAAATTGACTTGTAAATTAACCTGAGAGACAGACATTATGTTTAAAATTATTTAGGCCGAGTCTAGTTGCATTATTAATGGTCTTTCCTGCAATATATTGAGATAACAGGGAAAGTTAGGGAAGTCCATTATTCTTTTGATGGGTCCCTCCAGTTATGGAGACTGAGGAAAAGCCTGTTCCAAGGGCCTTTAATTCAAAATACTCTTAATACCAAGAAGTCATAGTTTGGGGTGAAATTTCCTGAGCACTTTCCTCTCATAAGTTGAGAACACTATCATGAGTAATTATGACATAAATGTATATTGTATCTTTTTAGCACAATTGTTATCTAATGCCATTGAATAAGGCACAATATTTTTCATCCGAATTTGTAACAAAATAATATAGACCCTACTCTGTCTTAAAAGCATAATATTTAAAGCCCACTTTTCTTGTTTTGACATAATGGGTATACACTTGTAATAAATAAATAATAATAAAACAGCTGTAGTGGCCAAGGATCTTGGCCCCCTAAAGGTTCATTGAAAAATCACTGACATGAGGCAGATTGATTAATTGGAGAAAAAGGTATATAATTTTTTATTTAATGTGTGTACACAGAGCATTCCGAATGGAGATTCAATTCCTCAATGAGGTAAAGAGGTTCTTAAGAATGGGGGCTTGGATTATAGCCAAACAGGTTTTTGGTGGCAAAGCAAGTTATGGGAAGAAGAAAGGAAACTTGGCTAGCAAAGGTGATCTTGCTATACAGATAAAGACTTACAGGTAAGAGTCCACAGAGAGAATAAGCGTTTCTTTTCAGATCGTTAAAGGTGTCAGACTCTCAGTTAATCTTTCCCAGACTGGACAAGGAAAGACCTGGCTGCATTAAGGGAGATTGTCTACAGATGCAGATTTCCCTCCACAAAAGATAGATTTTCAGTGTTACTTCTGTCTGTCAGACCCTTGGCAGCCATCTCAAAATATGTCAAAGAAATATATTTTGGGGGTGAAATACTTCTAATTTCCTTCACAGTACAATATAATGATACATTTGGCACTTGAAACCCTGTCAAGTAACTGTGTCACTGTGACATGTAGTGCTCTGAGTAGCAATGCAAAATGGCAGGAATGGCACATATGGTCTCTTGTAATTACTCAACTCCAGCATTTTAACACAGGAGTATCATAACAATATGTAAACAAATGAGCATGACTGTGTTCTGATAAAACTCTGTTTATAGACACTGAAATTTGGAATTCCATATAATTGTAATATGACATAAAATATTCCTCTTGTCTTTCCATTCTTGGGATACCTCACTTAGTAGAATGCATTCATTTTACATAAATTTTAACTTAAAAAAACTGAAACCAACATGAGTTCATCTCAGACTTGGCACAAAATAGGCGCTCAATTCACATTGCATTAAATG
>CAUYSK010061903.1:0-16103 GCA_963575035.1 Avahi laniger | reverse complement strand
CTAAATTATTTACTATTCAAACCTGTATAGAAAAAGTTTGCCAATGTTAGTTTTAAATCATCAGCCTACTGTATATAGGCTCTTGAATTTTATAATAATATTCTAAAAATACACTTTAAAACTTAGACAATTTTGGAATTACAAAAAAAGTGCAAAGATAGTACAAAGTGTTCCTATATACCACACACCTAGTTTCCCTATTGTCAACATCTTACATATTTGATGCATTTTTTATAATTAATGAACCAATATTGATACATAACTGTTAACTAAAAGCATACTTTACTCAGATTTCCTACATTTTCACCTAAAGTGAATTTTGTGTTCTAGGATCCATCCAGGATACCAGATAATATTTGGTCATCATGTCTCCTTGGGCCCCTCTTAACTGTGACAATTTATCAGATTTTCCCTATTTTTGAAAGATATTGACAGTCTTGAGGAGTACTACCTAGATATTTTATAGAATGTTCCTTGGTTGGTATTTGTGTGACATTTTTGTCATGACTAGATTGGGCTATGAGTTTTTGGGAGGAAGAGCACTGAGGTAAACTGCCAATCTCATCTAATCATATCAAGAATTCATGCTAACTCAGACTTTGGGGGCAGGGGGGCAAGGGCAACATATGTAACCTAAATGTCTGTACCCCCATAATATGCTGAAATTAAAAAAAAAAAAGAATTCATGTTATCAGTATGACTTGGCATTGTTGATGTTGATCTTGATCACCCGCTTGAGATAGTGTTTATCAGATTCCTCCACTGTTAAGTTACTCTTTCCCCCAAATTCCATACTGTACTCTTTGGAAGAAAGTCACTATGCTCTATCCACACTAAAGCAGGGGGGAGTGATGCTACACACCCTTGAGGGTGGAGTATCTGCATAAATTATTTGGAATTCTGCATTGGAGGTTTCTTTATTTTCCCACATTTATTTATTTATTTATTTAACCATGTATTTATATCAGCACGGACTCACAAATATTTATTTTATATTTTGAGTTATAATCCAGTATTACTTTTTTTCTCAAATTGTTCCAGTTTGGGCCATTGGACAGTCTTTCGGTGCCTGTGTCTGACTGACATACTCCTATCACTCTTTCTTTCCTTTTTTGAACACTTCCTTACTTGCTGGCACTATAAGATGCTCAAAGTTATTTCGAATGTGTTTATATTTTTAAGTGAAATTGTTTATATGGATAGGGGTCTTGAGATGATATTTGCAACGGTTCCCGCACACTCAAGGGGTCAATCTGAGGAGAATCATGGAGAAGGTAGCAACAAAACAGAAACTGGAAGGGAGGAACCAGATATAAACTTTTCCCTTTGCACCATTTTAAGGAAAACTTGTCCTGCTCCAGAGACCAATTTAGCCATATCAAGAATCCTTTAAATGTTTGCCTTCCAGCTGTTTTTGGCTTGCCGATAACATGCAAGATGATATAAATATTATACAATTCCATATTCTAATATTATTCATCTGATTATGTGAGGTAGCTCACTGAAAGGTGGTTTTAGAATTTTAAATATAGCTATTTTTACAAAGAACAATTTGAATGTATCTAGGAAATTATACCATCATGCATTGCAACAAGTAGGGATGTTTGCTAACATTGCCATATGGATATTTTTCTTACCCTTCAGTGTAGCCTGGAATGTATTTTTAAAAAATTTCAAGACTTTTATAAAAATATTTCTATACTACACCCACAATTTGTCATCTTCTTGCTTTAGGGAAATAAAGATGAGACTTTGGCTAAAAATTAAGTGAAAATGAGATCATAGCTCATATTTTTACCCTAAAATAGAGAATAATATTAATGTGGACATAACAAAATGCATTTACTGTTCTAGGAACATTAAAAGAAGTAATAATAATAGTTTGAATTTTTTCTAATATAATAATATTTAGATTTTAAATATCTAAAACATGTTTATATCTATTGTGTAATAAGATCATTAAAACACTTTGGTGAGGAAGAAAAATAGGTATTTTTCCCATTTTAAATATGTGAATTCTAAAACATTTTAAAATTTAGTAATTGGCAGAAATTAGAATGTAAATTGAGAACTCAGATTGTTAGAATATAGTTAAAAGACCACTAATTAACTTTACTGGTTCAGACTTTCTGGTTTTCCTGCTATAAAGCAAGTATATTTTCACAAGGAAGACAAGATCAGTTTTAAATAAAATAAAGAAGCTATAGTTTCTTTGCACTTCCAAGTTTATGAAGAAGATGTCAAAGGCAATCACAGCAACAGCAAAAATAAATAAATGGGATCTGATCAAACACATAATTCTTATAATCAATTAATTTGTAAAAACACTGCTCTACTATTTGCTACTTTTTCTGCAGCTATTAGATATCTTTGTTATATCTAAGAAACAGAATTTTAAGTGGCTCTTCAGACACATATCTCTGTTACATTTATGTGGCCTTTGCACTGTATTTTCTCCTGAAGTCTCTATTAACTTTCAAAAATAGAAAGAAATTACCAGAGAATGTGATAGAAGGCTAGGGTTGTGATGTGTCGGCAGGTTTAATTTTTTAAATGTTTTTCCTGATACTTACTAGACACAATACTTACTATATCTGAGCCACTCTATTCAGATGGGTACATTTTCTTATGCCTGGATTTGTCCCAAAAGCACTGTCTGTGGGAAGACCTTATTGTTTTCATTGCACACTTATACTTGGCTGTGTGGCATCTGGGCAACAATGTTAAATTACATTTCTCAGTGGCTTCAAGGCTCTATATCTGTAATTAGTGGCTTTTGTTCTTTATTACACTGATCAGTAATGCAGCTCTATTCATCATCGTGTCTCAGTTAATTATCCTTGCTAATGATTTTCATGGTGAAAGAATCTACAGGACCCCTTTGTAAAGATATTTTGCATTGAGATTATTGGATGTATGACACCATAGTGAGCTGATAAACTGTTGGAGGGATATTACCATGGGAGAGAGTTATTTTCATTCTATTGTATTTGCTTTGATTGGGGAGAAGTTATAGAAGAGGGAATATAATGTAATTTTGCATTTATAAGATTATAATACTCCAGGTGTGCAAGGCAGTAGGAAAGGAGTCAACCATAACACAAAGAGAAAATTAAACTTCCTCTGCATGCTTGGGCCAGTGGTAATACTAAGTTAGGTGGCTCGTCCATCTAAAACTGAAATTGACTATGAGTAAATGAAACTGATTTTTCATCATGCATTTAAATTTTTAAATATCTCTTGTAGAGAAAATAAATCACTTTGTGATTTTTCTTTTCCTTTTGGTTTAATAGCAGGAATTTTAGAATAAATTACAGGTCTCTGGTAGGTATGATCTGTTAATATTGAAGAATTTTCTTTTGAAAAGCCACATTATTATAAACCTCAAGTAAAGATATTTAATTTTAAAAAGATGTCAAAAGTTTTTAGCTTTATAAAATGTATTGAAATTATTGTTAATTAGAAGAAATTTCACAACAGTATCTGTAAAATTTTTTAGAGTAAATTAAAAATCTTCAAAATTTTCTAATGTTCTTTCTTGTGCAAAGCATATCAGACATACATCAAAGATCTTCTACCTCCTTTTAGGAATACTTTTTCTATAACAAGAAATGAGTTTTTGAAAAATCAAAGAAAAAAATGCCAAAATAAATTATTGAATAAAAATGTCACTGAGACATTCCATCCTTGAAAGTCAGATAAAGTTTTACTAAGTTTATTTTGGTTACACAAGTTATTATTATAAAAATTTAAAAGACGTTTTTGTCTTCATAACTCTATTCTTGTTTTTTCTCATTCAAATTGTTTCCTTTTTATGAAATCTAAACGAAGTTTATGACTGCATTCAGAATGTGAGTGATGGACTCTAAAACCTGTGAAATATGATATTAGAACTGACATTTGTTGCCAGATTTCAAGCTAAAATGGATAAGTTATAATAATTCTGTGCCTATAATAAAGGGAATAAAATCTAATAGTGAAGTAGGTGAAATTATTTGGTTATATAGATTAATAACTCCTATGTCAATTCCAAAAGAATACATTTTTAAAAATACCTTAGAAATTAAATTCATTGTCAGCTGTTAAAATTTATGACAGTAATAAGACTGAATATAATAACAGAACAAATTAGTTTTAAAAAGTTCTTAACTACTGAGCCATCTTCTTGACAAATTTTATGTATGTTCTCATTTACATTATTTTTCATGGTTGTCATCTGGAAACAGTAGCTTGAATCATTATGAGAAAATACATGGTATGAAATGATTCAATAAGGGCCAGTTTCAATATATCATTAAATTTCTGACTGCTAGAAATTCTCAAAGCATAGGGTCTGTCTTCTCAAAATTTGAAGACATATTTTGATATCAAAGAAAATCAGATGCTTTCATGAAACCAATCAATAATACCCCAGCCAAGAGAATTATCCCACCAAAGATAGAAGATGTTTTGCATTTAAAAATCTAGTTATATCTTTTTACTATCTACCTATCATCTATCTATCTCTATCATCTATCTATTATCTTTCTCTCTTTTATTTGTCACCTGTCTATTGATATTATCAGTCTTTCTGTGGCTTCTGGTTATGAAGAGGAGCAAATTTTTATGTCATACTCTCTGAAAATAAGAGAGTAGGGAAGGACAGGCTCAGGTTCCAGAAGTGGATGTGCTCACTCCACCCAATTCCATCCTGCTCTCTAATAAAGCCCTTTGGGACAATGAATTTTGGGATTTAGTGTCATAACAAGTATCACCAACATTTCTACAGTATCTCAGGCTCTCTGACCACTTCTAACATAATGGTATCTTAGAACCCTGGCATGGTTTAGATGATCATACGGTCCTGTATACATAAACTGGCCGAACATGCTGACTTTGGACAAATCAGTTAAGAACTCTGAGACTCATTTTCATCAAGTGTAAACTGGGTGGAATAACACACACCTCATAGGATTTTATAAAGATTAACTGCACCTAACCAGGTAATGATTCCATGACATGAAAATGACACAAGGATTGAATTTTCATTCACATCTCTGTCTCTTTAATATCTACTTCACATATTTTTCTCATTTTTCCTAGGATATCAGTCATATGTTATATACATGGCATTTATTTTTTCTCATTATATTAGTGATCTTTTGCTTTTGTTTCTTATAGAGTATTCCTTACAGGATATAAAAATATGTAACTAGGCATAACAATTTTCATATATTGTTTCTGGTTTTGTTGCTGCTTAAGAAAAGCTCCTGCTAAATCTAATATTATAATTTAGGGGGATGAAGAAGAGAAGGTATTTTATTTTCAATGTATTCAATAGCTATGAGGCACTGCAACTGAGGTGGGGAGATCTGCTAAGATGAAATTGTTCTAGTCTTTACATGATTGAGATTATGGCCTGATGTGGGGCAACAGTGATGATGATGAAGAGGAAAGTTTAAAAATATGTATATTTAGGCAAAACTAGTGGGACTATATGCTTAGGTAGTAGGCCAGAAAAAGTATATCATTCAAACTGAGTAATTATTTTGTGACCGGAAGTAAGTCACTTAATCTGTGTGGATATCAGTTTTCTTATTTATAATATAAAAATATTAGATTCAATTATCTTTAATGTCCATGCCATGTCTGAAATTCTAATATTTGGGGAAAAAAGGCTCTGTAGACTCAAAGCGATGAATACTATCTCTGCTTATTAAAAGAGAAAACATATGAACAAAGGAGCAGACAAATATGACAAAAAGTACACGTAAATAAAAGTGGGACTTTACTTACTTGAAAATTCAACTTTCTAGAATTTGAATAAAATTATAATTAGAAGAAAAATAAGTCTGAGTAGCCAAAATATACATGAGACTGTATACTGCATATCACCCATGGTGGATAGCAAATAATTAATGTGGTAAAATAAAGAATTTTCTGTGAGTCAAAAACTTTTCATCACAGCTGTATTTGTGAACAGCTTGAAAGAAAATATGCAGAGTTTCGATTTTCTGAGAGGTGAGAGTATCTTCATCATTATGGTGCTCAGAAGCTAGTTTCTCCAGGAAAATACTGGTATTCTGAAAGTTTTAAAATTAGAGCTTTTCGGCAAATGAGAGAGCTATCTCTCATTTGGCAAACAGTGAAGACAGTATGTCAAGGAAAGAGATTCAGATTTATTCCCCTCTCCAAATACTCAGATTTATTCATCTATTCATAACTCTTTATTGTATATTCTAAAGAGTGTTTCCTTTCAATAGCTATAGTGAAATGAGATGTTAAATTAACCCTGCTCTTTCATATACTATACCTCAGCATTCAAATCATGCATATATCAATGATTTTAGAATGGTTTCTCCATAGATACTCTAATGAAACCAAAATATGCATAAAAGAGGAAATGAGATATTTTCTAAAAATAAAATTAGCCTATCAACGCCTTCATAAAATTAAAAAGACTTCCTTATATTTTGTACTGTGATTAAAGTACGTAACAAGCTGGAAAAGTGAAAGCTAAAATGTATTCTGTGCTTCTATGTGCCAATTATTTTGCACAAGTATTTTATGTGTGTTATCCCATTTAACTCTCACAGCATCTCAGCGAAAATACTAGGTAAAGCTAACACCATTTTACACTTGGTGGAGCCATCTGTAAAATGGAGCAAAGAATTAAACTCCAGAGTAACAATTTTTATAAATTCAGGATGAAGGAAACTCTCAAGAATGTGATTAAAAATAAAGCAAAACTAAAGAACTTTCCACAGTGGTGATGCTTTCATTCTATTTTATTTTATTCTTTCAAAAAGGCTTTCTCTTAGTGCAACTCTACAAACTTATGTCAACCTCGAAGGGAACCTGACAAAGAATTAAAAAAAAAAAAATCTGTGTTAACATCTGATACTTAAATTGTTCCACTTTAAAAATATCCATTTGATTGTGATTAAGTATTTATTTTCTTCAGAGAAAAGTTTGAAGTGTTTGCTCATTGTTGGCAAAAGTTTTTATTATCACACATCTTTTCCAAGATAGTAAAGTGTATCAGTCCTCATCTTTTGATATTTGAAGATTTGTTTTTCAAACCATTTATTAGTTTTCATGAAGAAATACAATGAATAGCTACTAATATACATATATAATTAAAGTATATTTTCATAAAATAGTGAAGTCTAAAACATATCTTGCAATAATTGACACATAGGATAGCTGTAAACCAAAGGATATCTTCTAAGCCATGAGTAGTAATGAAAGATAATAAATAAAACTGACAAAATTAAATATTTATCCTCAGTACTCAGTGTAATTTATATATAAAATAGAATACAATTTTATTATCAATTACTTCTTTTTATTGGTTTGAATTATATCATGCAGGCATTTTATTTTTCTTAAATGTTAAGTATCTCATAGCACCATAAATTATTACAATTCTATATAGCAGAAAGCTATATAGAGGTATGTATTACAAATATTCTCTAAAAATTTACAATTTGAAATTGTTTCAATTCATTCTATATTGTGAAAATGATAGACTAGAGATTCATTTATATCAGGAAGTATATAACAATACAGTCTTTTAAAACTTTAAATATCAGCCTATGCATTAAGTGCTATAAGAAGACATTAATAAGCATTTTAGTTGAAAACAAAAATGTGAGTATTTTCATGATTTTTAATATCATCTCTATTCAAACTACTGCAATAAAAACGTACTATTTATCCATCTTTTTACTGCTTCTAATAGAAATATGTGAATTACATATTAAATTAAAATTTCTTTTTAGCTACATTAGAAAAAGGAAATGAAATTAACTAATAATGCATTTTATTTTAACCCAATGTGTTCAACACATTATAATTTCTATATTTATTTAGTATAGAACATTAATGACATTTAACTATTTTTGGTAGGAGGAGTACTACGTCTTGAAATACAATGAACATTTAATATGCGTATCACTTATTGGAATGTCCACATTTGAAGTGCTCAATAGTCACACATGGCTAGTGGCTACCACAATGGACAGTGCAGTTCTAGCAAATAATCTGCAGAACCAAAGCACCCTTATTTACCTTTCTTTTCAGTAATAACATCAATACTAATATTTTTTCTTCTTTTTTTAAACTCTGATTTATCATTTATTTTTCCTTAGTATTAAAGTTCATTTTTAGTAGTTTAATGTAACAAAACTCTTAGAGTGGCATTAAAAGTGAAATGAAGATGATATCTATTCTGTTATGTGGGTGATGTGATTAAAAAACAAGGAAATTTTGAAACAAAAGGGGTTGATGTTGGAACCAGAGGACAATACATAAACGTAATTCTCAATTTATATTTTGAAGATTATTCAATATTGCTTATTATAATATAGTAGGAAGGCATATCATAGGAATATCATCCATGTATTTTATATCCAATAAATGTTTAGCCCAGAGGATGATTTCTTAACTATTTTATAAAAATTTCATTTAGTAGGAATCAAATTTTTTTTTATTATTAATCATCGCCACATCATAAAACTTTAAATTGCAATGAAGCTCATTCAGTCTACTTGGTTTTTATCAGTATGGCTAATCAATTTGTTCAGACTATTCAAATCAATTTATTCAGACTTCTAGTTTGACTAAGGTCTAAAGTTAACTGAACCAATTTGATAAATTCATATTTTCCCTTTAATAGAGACAGCACTTATCACTTTGAGTCCCTAGAGACTTTTTCCCCAAATTCTTATAGAATCTTAGAGATGGAATGGATTTTGGAGATAATTGAATCCTACGCTTTCATATTATAGATAAGAAAACTGAGATCCAGAGAGGTTAAGTGACTTGCTACAGGTCGCAAAACTAATTAGTGACTCAGTTTGAACTAGTCACTATTTTCTGACTTACAGACTAATGCACTATGCTCCTTACGTTATCTACAAAGTATTCAATAAACCACAATGAATTTTGTCCTCTTTTAAACATCTCCTCCTCTTACCTGTTCTATAGAAAAGAAATTTTCTGATATACAGATTAATATTTTTTATATTACTATATTTTGTCCCATTTCTCTTTTCTCACATCTTCTTGATTAAAATATGGCTTGTTCATCTAGCTCATATGATGTATATTTAAACAAGAATAGAAGTGATGTGTAAAAAATAGTCTTTAATTAGGAACTTGAGAATAAGACATTTGAAAATGAAGAGTCCTTGTTGGAATAAGTAGAAATATATTTTCTTATGTTCCAATAATATTTCTTTCTCTCATTTCTTATCATCAGCACATTTCTGGCATTACATCTGGAAGTCATCAATTAATACATAATGTGAATTACAAAATGTAGAGACATGGAACTACATACTCTTGTGAAGCAATGCAAGTATCACATGTTGAAAGTAGATGTGCTATTTTTTTTAATTTCAGCATATTATGGGGGTACAGATGTTTGGGTTACGTATGTTGCCCTTGCTCCCCCCCTCAGTCAGAGCTTCAAGTGTGTCCATCCCCCAGATGGTGCGCATCGCACTCATTATGTATACATATACCCGTTCCCTCTTCCCCCCTCCCACCTGCCGAACACCCAATAAATGTTATTCTTATATGTGCACTTAGGTATTGATCAGTGAAACCAATTTGCTGGTGAGTACATGTGGTGAAGACACCTGCACTCGAATGCTTATAGAAGCACAATTCACAATTGCAAAGATGTAGAAACAACCCAAGTGTCCATGAATATATGAGTGGATTAATAAAATGTGGCATATGTATACCATGGAGTACTATTCCTCTATAAGAAACAATGGTGATCTAGCACCTCTTGTATTCTCCTGGATAGAGCTGGAACCCATTCTACTAAGTGAAGTATCCCAAGAATGGAAAAATATATGTGCTATTTTGATATTTTGAAAGGAGTTTAACCATTTGTGCTAGTTTTTAGTTAAGATTATATCTTTTGTGTCATTCTTTCATTCCTTTCCTCGTTTAACAAATATTCATTATTTGCTATGTGCTAGACAAACTTGTTTGGTCCTGAAGCTGATATTCTATTTAAAAAAATGAAAAAGAATTAATAAATATAAAATTATATGTGTTACAAGAGCAGAGAGAGTTAAAGGAAAGAAATGCCTATTAAATGGTTTGGTAGAGATAGACTTCAAAAGAAGATGAACAGATGCACAAAGGGAGTGAATACGCCATGTGATGTCTAGGAGAAGATCAGTCCAGAAAGGGTGGAACAGAAACAGTAAAAGTTATATCCCAGGTGGGGAACATACTTTCCATGCTCAAGAAAGGACAAGAAGGACAATATAGCAGGAATATACTGAGTGTGGAGGAAACTGGTCAGAAGATAATGGAGATATTGAAATGTTTGAGAGCATAAGTGTCATTTGATCTTATATATGTTTTAAAAGAACTATCCTGGTGCTGTGTAGAGATTTGCCTAGGAGAGGGAAAGAGAGGAAGTAGGAAAGTCAGATAGTGTGCTCATGATCAGGCATAGACTCCAGATTAAGATGGTTTAGATAGAGTGGCATCGCAGGCAGAGGCAAGAAGTTAGGTTTGGGATATATTTAAGATGTAAAAGATAACTCTAAAGTTACGAACAGAGAAAGTAGAAAAACAAGAACACTCTTTATAGAGAAAACAAACACTTTTAGTGTGTCATAATTGGGGAAAAAAGTTAAGAATTAAATTTAGTCTGGGTGCAGTGTCTCACACCTGTAATCCTAGCACTCTTGGAGGCAGAGGCGGGAGGATTGCTTGAGCTCAGGAGTTTGAGACCAGTGTGAGAAAGAGTGAGACCCCATATCTACTAAAAATATTTTTAAAAATTAGCTGGATGTCATGGTATGAACCTTTAGTCCCAGCTACTTGGGAGGCCGAGGCAGGAGGATTGCTTGAGCCCAGGAGTTTGAGGTTGTGGTGAGCTTGGCTGACACCACAGCACTATCTATATTCCGGGCAATGGAGTGAATGGAGCAGGCTTACTGACTATTGTATTTGGCTGTACAGGGATCCATGCTTAAGACCTGATTGGCTAGATTAAGAAGAGTATGGGATATGAGACAAAAGAGACAATGAAAACATCCAACAGACAAATGAGGCAGTATTTAGAGGAAATATTAGGTTATATATATATTTAAATATATATTAGGTTATATATATATTTAAATATTAGGTTATATATATTTAAATATATATATACTTAAGTTGGGAAATATATAGCATGTTTTTATGCTGATGAGTAAGATTCATTTTCAGGCAAACATTAAGCACACAGTATGCACTGTCATTTTTTCTAGGTATTTAGAATAAAGTATTTAATAGATTTTTTTTTATTTCAGTGTATTGTGAGGGTACAAACATTATGTTACACTTTATGTCTTTGCCTCACCCAAAAAGGCAAAGATATTTCTTGTTTTCTTCTCCTGGGCCTTATGTTTTAGTGAGAAAAGACATAAAATATATATAATTAACAGATAAATAATACATAAGGTGATGGTGAGTGCTATACAGTTATATATATATATATATATATATATATATATGTTTATATAGAGAGTTGTTCCTCAGTGTTAATGGGGAATCGGTTCCAAAATCCCCCAGATACCAAAATCCATGTATGTTTAAGTCCCTGATATAAAATGGCATGATGTTTGCATGTAACCTACCCACATCTTCCTATATACTTTAAGTCATATCAAGATTACTTATAATACCTAATACAATGCTTACAAATAACTTCAATCACCAGAATACAATGTAGTGCTCAAAGAGTGGCAAACTGAAGTGTTGCTCTTTGGAACTCTGTGGAATTTTTGTTCAAATATTTTTGATGAATGGTTGGCTGAATCCACGGATGCGGAGCCCAAGGTTACGGAGGGTGAGGCGATGGTACTGTATCAGGTGATGGTGAGTGCTATACAGTAAAATAAAGCAAGGTCAGGGACATAGGGAATGATAGAAGATATAAGGAAATATTTTATATATGATTATCAAGGAAGGCAAAGACCTGAATACTTGGGAAAACAGCAACTGCAATGGCCTGACAATGGAGGAAAAATTTTCTTCATATGTTCAAGGAACAGCCAGGAAATGGATCAGTGACTCAGCTGAGAGGAAGGAGGAAGAATGCCAGAAGTAGAGGTGATAGAGGTAGCAGGACATAGATCACAGAACTCCTTTAGGACATGGTTAGAAATTTGAAGTTAAATCCAATTAAGTTTCCTATACAGGACACTGAGTAGATGGGTGAGATTATCCAACTTACATGTAAAGGGATCATTCTGACTGCCGTATTGCAGAGACAAAGGAGGTGGAAAAATGGAAACAAAAAGATTAGAACTGAAAGGTCCAAGGAAAATTTGATGGTTCCTTGGATTAGGATAGCAGTAGTGGAGATGGTTGAAAATTATAATATATTAGACATATTTTGGAGGAAGAGAAATTTTTTAATTTTTTTATTTCAGCATATTACAGGGGTACAAATGTTTGGGTTACATATATTGCCTTTGTCTTGCCCGAGTCAGAACTGAAAACATGTCCATTCCCCAAATGTTGTGCATCTCATCCATTAGGTGTGAGTACACCCATCCCCTCTTCCCCTCCCACGTTCCCAACACCAGATGAATGTTACTACTGTATGTGCACATAAGTGTTGATCAGTTAATACTAGTTTGATGATCAGTACATGTGATGCTTGTGTTTTTCATTCTTGTGATGCTCCTCTTAGTAGAATGGGCTCCCAAAACAACAAATGTTGGTGTAGATGTAGAGAGATAGGAGCACTCATACAGTGCTGGTCAGACTGCAAACTAGTACAACCTCTATGGAAAGTAATACGGAGATACCTCAAAGAGCTGCAAGTAGAACTACCATTCGATCCAGCAATCCCATTATTGGGCATCTACCCAAAGAAAAAAAGACATTCTATAAAAAATACTTCTGGAGGAAAAGAACTTGCATGACTTGATAAGACATTGTATGTGGAGTTTGATATTTAATGAAGTATGAATGACTATGAGAGGATTGTTTTGTAGGTGAAATAAGTGTTTGATTTTGTACATATTAAGTTGGGATTGCTATAATAATTTAACTAGTTATTATTGAGCAGGTAATTAGATGTCATAGGGGAAAAAGTGTTGAAATTATAAATTTGAGTGTCATTAATTTATACGCAGAATTAAAATGCTTTAATACCCCATACTCTTATCATCCTTGAGATTTAAATTATAGAAAAGTAGATTTTGGATAGGAAGGAATTTGATCAAATGACAACTCATTAATGCTTTTTCATCTTTGAATTTTGTAATATAAGTACTTTTAGCACAATGAAACATTGTAATTCAATGCAATATTGAAATATTATAAGACAACACGGTTTTACTAATTTTTGCTTGTCTTGATTGGGCAAAGGTTAGAAGATACAAAATAGACCAAAATGAACTTTAATAAATTTATGGAAACATTTCAAATACAGTAGAGTTTCTGTTAAAATAAATTTCTTTTATTTTATTATCAATGTCCAAAATATGTAAACAAATATTATTATAATGCCACTGCATATGAAAATGTGATATTACTGGTAGATAGGTGGGTACCGTTTGATTATTTTCAGCCATTTTCCAAATTTTGGGTAAATAAAATGCTTCAGGGTTAGAAAAACTATCACAGGGCAACTTTCTTAACTACGTTTTCATCTCCATCCACAAGTCTTAATCTTGTTTTGTTGTTGTTGTTGACATTGTTTGTTTATTTTAAATGGATCATCAGAAAAATTACAGCCAACTCTCAGGATATTTGATGCAAAAACTAAAGCAATAGAAGTAAAAATATTGGCAATATTAGAATAATTGTTTCATTATTTCACTTTCACCTTTATACAAAAATCAACATTTTGACTTTGCAGGAATACACAGTCATGAAATCTTCTATTTAAGAGTATGATCAAATACTTGAAAATTCAGTTTAATACAGGTGTTGGGAGAGCTTTACTATCCACAGTAGACATACTCTTCAGGGCCAATACCACCCCCAACTATCATTTGCACAGGAAGACCTCTCTGTGTGTGTCTCTGTCTGCATGTCCCTTTCTGACACAGAGACTCACACACATCTACACAAACAGTGTGGGAGATCGAGTCATTAAAAAACATTTTTTTTACAGTTGCTGGCAAAACAAACAAACAAACAAAAAGCTTTATGAACAGTTGCAATGTGTCTTTTATTTTACACATTTAAATAAAAGATCACTTTCCAAAACATTCTAAATTTAATTAAATAAAAGTTTTCTTCAGTTGCTACCAATTATAAGAAGGAAAATATTAAGGTATTTAAACTTATATAAATAAGTTTATGAAGAAATCTTTCCAGAAACCAGAATGTAACAGTTAAGCTTCTTCTTTACAAACACTTGTGTTTTAAGTGTGATGCTTCAAATTAGCAATTCTATTATAATTTTATTTATTAATTTTTCTAATTTAAACATAGAAGGGGTCTTGCTCTAAGTGTTATATTATTTTATATAAGTGATGGGCAAATTTAATTTATGATAGAAGCTATCATAATTTCAGTAAATGTGTTTACTTCACAGTTCTGCCATGGACTGATGTTTTCTAGAATCTGTGTTAAAAAGCCTTTCTCCCAGCCCTAAGTGGCTGATGACAGAGCAGAATAGGCATCTTGCCTTTCTAGCTAGTAACTTGCACCATTGAAGCAGAAGTGCCCTTAGCACAAATGACAGGACTGGAAAGACAGCTGTAAAATAAATCGCAACTTATAATCAGGACCTAGGTCCAATTACTCACCTATTCTAATGAATTATAAAGATTTTAAATAGATTGCATTGTTTTCTGTTAGGGAGTGTTAAATGTTTCAATTTTATTTATTTATTATTAATATTATTATTTTTACATTTTGAATTGCCGGCATTTGTATGAACATCTCTAATTCCATATGTGTCCTGTATGGTTTAGTTTTTGTAAATAAGGATTTATAACAAATTAATCAGAAACATTCTGTAAGTCATCCAGTGCTACATGGAAATGAGGCATACATTATGAGTAAGTTGTGAATATTTATAAATTTTACTCCGTTATTCAGCCAAACCATTTCTTTTTAGTTTCCTTTTATTTAGAATTAAGTACCTTAGTTTTTCTTAATGATGTGACGTTGTGTATGTGTGTGTGTATCTCAATAACCTATTTTCTTGTCCACAACTCTTTCACTGTCCCAGTCTTTCTTTTTTTCCTCCCTCTCACACAAACCCTTCTGACATTCACATATTCACCACAACACAAATTTCCTGAATATCACTCAGAAGGCTGAAAAGATTTTAATGCTTATTTGCTATCCTAAGAAGCATGAATAATCATCTTTCTCAATTTATTTTTGTTTTCTTGTTTAAAAAGGAGTTATGATAGTCTCATGTTCATCCTATCAGACAAGACCTCCCAGAAAAAACAATTATATAATCTGGAGAGTGGGGCAGATTTCCTGATGGAAATAGAGAATGAAAAAAGCAGGAATCAATTGGACAGGAAATTTTATTTGAAAAGCTAGGTGCTGGGTGAGTTTTACATATTTTTGGCATCTAGCCTAAGAACTAGCACTAATTTGCTCATAGCAAGTAGTTAAATCTGTGGTAAAAACCCACAGTTTTTTTTTCCCCCCCTTCGGAATATTACAGGGGTACAAATGTTTTGGTTACATAAATTGCTTTTGTATCATTTGAATCTAGGTTATAGTGTGCCCATCTCCCAGATACTGTGCCTGGTACGCATTAGGTGAGAATTTACCCATCCCCTTCTCCCCCCTCCCATCTGCTTGATTTCCAATGAATGTTATTTCTATATGTGCATGTAAGTGTTGATCAGTTAGTTCCAATTTAATGGTGAATACACGCGGTGTTTGTTTTTCCATTCTTGTGATACTTCGCTTAAAAGAATGGTCTCCAATTCCATCCAGGTTAGTATAATACAAAAGGTGTTAGTTGACCGTTTTTTATGGCTCAGTAGTACTCCATGGTATACATATACCACATTTTATTAATCCACTTATGTATTGATGGACATTTGGGTTGTTTCCACATCTTTGCAATTGTGAATTGTGCTGCTATAACCATTCAAATGCAGAAGTCT